>CM029496.1:38924110-39107561 GCA_017140595.1 Eucalyptus curtisii | reverse complement strand
ATCTTCGGTAATGCTGAAAGTAGGATCATCATTGGTGGGATTTTCAGGCTTGTTTGATGAACCATACTTCGAATTCTGATTTTTAGGTATGTTTGCTTTGCAGGCTAAAGAACGGTGTGCGGAAGCTCTAATAAAATGTAAGAATATGGGGTTATGGAAAGCAAGGAGGAAGAAAAGAATAGAAATATGACTATTGCTTTCTCATATTGAAGAGGAATGTGTACAAGCTTATTTATAATACATAAAGTCTAACTAGTTTAGGCAATTAATGTACGAAAAAGAGAAAGAGATGATTCCCTAATATACAATATTAATTGGGGAAATTATATCAAATATACAATATCAGTCAACTCTAATCACATCAAATCAACCGGATAATGATATCACCCAGTTAATTACGGTTTAGCACCCAAGACGGAGAGGCTAGTTAGCCGTACATATACACTTGCGATGGAGACCGGGCCAGATAAGATTGATTTAGTTCATGAGGGCATGAGTTTCGTGGACTTGTAGGTTCTCGATGCAATGGCCGCTGAGGAAAGGAGATGACATATGACGGAGGGGGGGGGTGTCGCATTTATAGTGCGTGTAAGAAAGCAAGAGTGTCCGAAATCATGGTCACACGTCACCGCCAACGAGAAAATATTGGCTGCAGCTCTGACTCCAGCGTGGCTTCCTTCGAATCCATTCACGGGCAACGCGTGTCGCCCGGCAGCCACGCTGGAGTCTGAGCTCGTCGCGGTTATTTTGAAAAGGAACGGAGGAAAATTGGACGAAAAGTTAATTTCTCTCTCCTCTGCACGTCTTGTCCTTTTTGCTCTGCAAGGAACGGAACTTCTCTGCGAAGGGAGAAATATTTGGTGGGCGAAGGAAATATTTGGTGAGCCCACCAAATATTTCCTTCGCATCTTCACATTCCCACGAAAATTTGAACGCAACTCTCTCAGTCTCTCCATTGAACCGAACTCCTCTGTTCTTTGCTTTTTCCTCCGACGAACGAGGGAGGCCGCCGTCCGACGAACCACGCCGCCTTGAATCTCTGGCTTTTGTGCTCGGCGGGTGCGGGTGGTGAGGGTGGTCTCGGCCATTTCAAGCTCGGTGGTGAGCTCGTCGAGATCCTCGGTGCGCTCCATTGCCGCTCTTCCTCTGACGGACGAGGGAGGCCGCCGTCCGACGAACCACGCCGCCTCGAATGTCTGGCTTTTGTGCTCGGCTAGTGCGGGTGGTCTCGGCCATTTCGAGCTCGGTGGTGAGCCCGTCGAGATCCTCGGTGCGCTCCATTGCCGCTCTTCCTCCGACGGATGAGGAGGCCGCCGTCCGACGAACCACGCCGCCTCGAATCTCTGGCTTTTTGTGCTCGGCGGGTGCGGGTGGTGAGCGGGGTTCAGATACTGAGGGTCGCGCACTCTTCTGCCCGCGCGTGGCAGAGTGCAGTCTGCATTCCGATCGCGGAGTGGGCGAGCGGGTGAGCAGCGACCAGTTCGATCTCGTCTGCTGCTTCCTCTCCACCAGCTGGGTCGCGTTGCCCGCGCATTTGGACCTTCCTCTGTAGCCCCCGCCCGGACTCAACTATTACTCCTACGTCTCCGATGACTCCTCCGACTCCGACGACGACGACGGTAGCAGCAGCAGCGAAATCGCCGTCTTTTACGACGACTACAGCTATGAATCGCATTCCGATTGATTGATCCGAGTGGTCTCTTCCGTGAGGACCATTATCTTTTCTATGGTGTTACATTGTTCAAATTGCAGAACTTGTTGTACTTTGCAAATTGTATGAGTTCTACCCAGCTTATGGTAGCAAATACTTGAGATATTATTGTGTGAGGAGCTCATGATATTCTTTCAGGCAGAGCGTAACTCTTGTCATACTCATGATAAATACATTCTTTCCCATTTCATATGAGGGGGTTTCGCATCTATTCAAGGAATCCTCTTAACCAATTAAAAGTACAGAGCCTTGCTTTTTGCCTAGCCGTATCTTTGATGATCATTGTTTTCTTGTAGCTGCTTCGCTTTTTTGAAGTTTCTAGTAACCTAGACACGTGAACTGTGCAAGTACTGAGATGAGTGAACAGAAGGTGCACCATGAGAGAAAATAAGGGCCTGTTTGTTTGTGTTTGCCGTTTGCTTTTGAACAAAATTCTATTTTTACCCCGAACAAAAAGGAACGTAAATGCGTTGTTGCGTTTTGTTCCAAATCTATTTTTTTGTTCCCCGAACAAAAAGAACAAACAAGAAACAAAAAACTTGTTTCTCGTTTCGAACAACTTTTTGGAACAAATTTTTCTCTCCACTCTTCTCTTCTTCTTCTTTTCTTCTTTCTTTGGCCGGTCGCGACGACCTACGGCCAACGTCGGGGCCGGGCGAACGCGCCGAGGGCCAGCGGGAGCCGTCGAGGCCGCTGGCCTCGCCGAAGCCGAGCGTCCTCGCCTCGGCGAGTTCCGCCCGCACAGCCGGGCGAGCCCGCCTCGCCGAGCCTCGAGGCGCGGGTGCCTTGAGCGCCGCTAGATCCGGCTCGGGAATGCTCAGCCAATCACCCGGCCCCGCGCCGCCACCGCCCGGCGTCCCGGGCGGTGGCCTGTGGAGCCACCGGGCCGGGCGCCGCGTGCCGGATCCGGGCAAGCGCCGAGCTCGCCGCCAATCGAGGCCGAGCCTCGCGGATCGGCGAGGCTCGCCTGCCTCGCCCAGCCACGCGGCCGGGCGAGGCCGCTCCGTGACGCCGGGTCGCAGGCCTCGGCCATGGCCGGCCGTCAAAAGAAGAAAAAGAAAAGAAAAAAAAAGAAAAAAATGAAAAATAAAATAAAAATATTAAAAAATTAAAAGAAACAAAAAAAGAACACAAATTTACCAAACATGTTTGTTCTTTTTTTATTTCGAGAACATGTTTACCAAACGCGCGTTCAAAAGCGTTAGAATCAAATAGTTTTTCTATTTCGTTCCCCTCGAACAAAAAGAACGTAAACACAAACAAAACGCACCCTAAGTTTCCATGTGTAATTTCTCCACTTAAGTCATAATAAGGGACGGGCTCTTTATCCTTTGAGTTGTCTTTCAAGCGAGATATTTCCTAGGCACATGAAAGGCAATGTTCAATGTATTAATCCGGGAGCATTATTCAACGGTTTGATAAAAAAGGGATAAGTGTTTGAAGTGCCTAAAAACTTGTCCGAAAATGCACATTTCGGTCTAAAACTTGCAAAAGTGCATTTAAGTCTAAAACATGTCAAATTGTGTCAAACTAGTCCTAAAATCGCGCGTTAGCATTTTCCATTAAAATGTTGGCGTGGCATTTTAAATAATTTTATTTTCTAGGTGTATTTTTTAATTATTTTTATTCATTTTTAAATTAGATTTAAAAACTAAAATATTAAATTTATCTTATCTTATTTTCAACAAAAACTAAAAAGAAAAGTTAAAAAATTTATTTTTAAAAAATTGTTAAAAAAAGTCGGGCGGCTCCCTCCCCCCGCCGTCGTCCGGGCCGCCCATTGCCGGAGGGGCCGGGAGATGGTTGCCGGCCCCGGGCGGGGGTGGCCGGGCCTCACTTGCCCCGTGCGAAGCCTGAGGCCCGGGGCGACCGGCCGCCCGCCCCGGACAAGGCGAGGCTCGCCGGCCCCGAGCGAGGGCGACGAGGCCTCGCCCGTGGCGGGCGGCATCGCCGGCACGAGGGCCGGTGGGGCCAGATCGGGCCACCCTCTCGCGTCGGCCCTCGCCGGCCGGCGGAGCCTCGCCCATATCCGAGTGAGGGTGCCTGTGATGGCCCGCCGACCTCGCGGGGCTCGGCGTCGCCGCCCGCCCCCGGGCGAGTCGCTGTCGCGCCCTAGCCTCAGTCGGTGAGGCCTGACCACCCCCACCCGGCCGGGCCGACTATCGCCGCCTCCCTTTGGCGATGGGCGGCGCGGTGGGAGAGGAGCCGCTTTTTTTTTTTTTAATAAATATTTTAATTTTTTTAAGTTTTGGTGAAAATAAGATTAAATGAATAAATTTAATTTTTTTAATTTTTAAATCTAATTTTTTTAAAAAAATGAATAAAAAATAATTAAAAAGTCCACGTGGAAAATAAAAAAATTATTTAAAATGCCATGTCGGCATTTTTAACGGAAAAAGCTAACGCGTCGATTTTAGGACCTCGTTTGAAACAATTTGACAAGTTTTAGGACTTAAATGCACTTTTTACAAGTTTTAGACCGAAATGCATTTTCAGAAAGTTGTAGGACTTCTCTCGGAACACTTAAAAAAAACTGCTTGAAAGTGCTATCTCACTACTTTCATGTGGGAGAATGGTGGCTTCAATCTTATTGTAAATTTTCCATTGCTTTAAGACTTATAGCATCTCATCATGAAGCCGCCAACTAAGGGAAACTATCATGTGCTTATGATAATACGTGTAGTGATCTTGCACTTTTATGATATTAAGTGAGCACACGTTCTTAGTTGCATTGTTTATGCAGCTAATACCTTCTCTTAATTGGGGTTGATTTCTGCAATATCGATAGGCTGTTAAAATCTCGCATGTCGAAATTCCTTTTGCTGTTTATATATTTGAATGATACTTTGACCTTGACTTGATTTTCAGGTTGTTTGCCTACTGCTTTTGGTCGCCGATTAATAGCATATGCCCTTACTTATCCTCTGCAGTGGCCCTTGATTATCTTCCTTTTAGAGCAGCACCTTATGTTAGAGTTATCTTTTTCATCATGAACATACGGTATGAGTTATTTCCACAATGTTTCTTTAAATCAGCTGGTTTGACATGCTTTTAGTATTAAATCTGAAAACCTTACGCAGATTATTTTTGCATATTTGTTTCAAAATGGTAAAAAAAAGTTCGAAACAGGATGTCATTTTTTAAGTCCAATTACATTTTGGAATTATACTTTCCACACTCCCCATTATAGTTGAGGTCATACTTTCCATTTTAATGGTCTAGAATACACCTCTTCTTATATACCATAGTGAAGGAAGAAAGGAATTTTCCATTCTAAATTTTTTGAGATGAATAGTAAAATATAGGCAGGACTACTTTCTTTCCAGCTTTGCATCTCTACATTTTCACATTATGCTCTCAAATTTTACCTTTCCTTGTTATTATAGGGAACTACGAGCGACCACCTCCATTCTGGCTGGCATGCTTGGGACCTACTTCAATGTCTTGGTTGGTTCAGTCCCTCTTTTGCTCATTTGAATTGCTATTGCTCCACTGTTCTGCTTCCGCTGAAGACGACTCTTCACAATCCCCAAAAAATGCTGAAGCTGAGTCTTGTTCTGGTGCAGAGCTGAAGTTTAAAGTTGGGGCGGTGTTGTTTGAAATCCTTCTTGTTGGTCTCTCTTCACTTTGGCGACCAAAGTTTTGAATGTAACTCTCTCTCCCTCTCCATTGAACCGAACTCCTCTGTTCTTTGCTCTTTCCTCCGACGGATCCAGGGAGGCCGCGGGTCCGACGAACCACGCTTGAATCTCTGGCTTTTGTGCTCGGGTCGGGTGCGGTGGTGAGCGGGTCGGCTATTTTGAGCCTTCGGTGGCAAGCTCGTCCAGATCCTTTCTTTTGAATGCGTGTTTCTTTCTTCCTTTATTATTGCCGTAAAAGGGTGTTGCACGTATTTGCCAGTAATGATGCTGCACGTATTTGCCCGTTCAGATACTGAGGGTCGTGCACTCTACATTACAAAGTATCATCGAGTCGCGCACTATACGTAGCATTCCTGCTTTATACCAATACCGATGTTATAAAACCTCTAAAAGGGTGAAGAATATCATCATCAAGAATAAATAAAATCCGATGAAACTGCACCTTTATCTCCTCCATTGTCTACATCTACCTAGGCTTCCCTGGCCATTGCTTGCAACAAAAATATTGCTGAGTTTAATTTTATTTCAACTCTGCATAGAATTTTTAGCTGCGAATTTTTTGCATTCGAAAATTAGGTTTGAGGTCGATTTGGTGGTTTGCTGCCTGTCTCAATTTGCTTAATCCGGAATACAGGAATTTGACAATCTCAGATACTTTTTCACTGTCAATCTGTGTGAAATTTACTTGTCAATACCCTATATTGATTTCTGCACAAAACATATGTGAAGTTAATTATCAGGACACGTTGTTTAAGTCATTATGGGTAGAGTAGCTAAGTGGGCTGCTTTCCTCACAAATTTTAGGTATGTTATTTGGGTACACTTCACTCTCTCCTTGTGCGTGTGTGGTCCTACTTTTTCCTACTAAGATTTGGATGATGCGTTAATCTTTTTATCGTAAATTCTAAAAGGTTGATGTTAGTTAAGCATAAAAAGGAAGAAGAATATCATTACCTTGCTTGAATGATTAAAAAAAAATTGGGTATGATGAAGCTGCCTAATCCTTTTTTGGGTGACCTTATCTCCCTGCATTGTCTATTAAGCTATTCCAATTTATAGTCCCATGAAGTGATCTTTGCAGTTTAAGTGACTTATAGTGTTGTGTGAGGCTCACATAGATGAAGCACATGAATGATTTCCATATTAACAATCGGACAAGAAAATAAAATGGTTATATTGCAGGTATATCATGTCGTCATCGGTGTGAATAAGGGTAAAGGAATTACAGCAAACTCACCTTTCAAAATAAAAGGTGTGATTGTGGCAAGTGTGCTGCCGTGAGAATTTCGAGTCTACAAGCAACAAAGAGAAGCTCTACTACAATTGTGAGGATAAAAAATGTGAATTCTTTTTGCCTGGTGTCACCTACAAATGATGTGCCTTCTATCCACGAAGGCTTCGCCCACAAAACTTGAAGATGACATGAAAGACATTTAAGCATTTGTTGGAGAAGCTAAATGCCTCGCTACTTTTTGTTTGTTTATTATTTGTTATTTTATTAGCACTACTTATCCAGAGAAAGTAGGTGGTTGAAATTGTAATGTTGCTAGCTTAGGTAATTTTTTTATTTGCCTTTAGACATGTGAACGCACGCCTATTTTCTAGCCTAATTGATTTGGGCTAGAACTTTTTATGTTGTTTTTTGCGGCCCTCTAATTTTGTTCCTTTTGGAGAATGAAGATGACTGCGCCTGGGAGGGGGGGGAGGGGAGAGCATGGCAACTTGTATTGTGGGTTTAATGACCTTAGATGGGGGCTTTTATATTGTGTACGGCTATTATAAGTAAACTCGATTTGTGACTATGTCCAGCTTTTACTTTTCTTGTTGATGCTACTGGTTTAATGACCTTGAAATGGCTTGGTGGATTAAATGTGGTATCTAATGTTATATTTATTGATGCTAGTTCATTGTGAAGAAGTCAGGCAGATAAAGAGATGTGATTCTCCCTAATTGCAATTTACGTCTACCCTAAGGGAACAATGCTTTCTTTTTAGAATAAAGCTAATACGATAGCAACATATCTAATAGCTACCCACCTTAAGTTGGTGGTTTTGAGAAACTTGGAGTTGCTATAGCCCTTTGCAAAGATAATGTCGCTGTTTTTTGGAAATTTTGGCTCCCCTTAACATCTTTGACGTTATGGAACAGGTTTTGTTGCGCAACTACTTAGACATTTCACAATGACGAAAAATTGAAGCACGGGTTGTTGCAAATCAACCAACATAGATAATGCATCACAATACAGAAAAATAAACACCTGATCAAGTTAGAAAATTGGAAGCTTTATATATTATAAAGCCATTTCTTTCAATGAAGATGCATTTTGTGAGAGAGAAATATAGTACATCCTGCGTAGCTTCACTTTTGTTTGGATATGTTTACAGGTGTTTGTATTTTGAAGGCAAAAGCTCTCTTATAGCATATTGAGCAGAGTTTTGCAATATCACAATAGACTAAAAATGAAAGAAATGAAATGAAAGATACATGACCAGATTAATTCACTTGAACTATGGGACTACATAAAGGTCAAGACCTTTGTTTGGGTATCCAATTATCGATGCAACGCAAATGAAATAAGTGGCGATAGTGAGGCCAAAGTCTGCTCTAATCTCGACAGGATGAGACTACGAAAGAACTGTTGAAGTAATTCTCCAGCATCAAGTTCTGTCATCGAAATGGTTCTGCGTCTTTTGGGCTGATCTTCATCATTTGCTATTGCAACATGAAGGCCTACTATTGGAGCATTGTTGCCATTTGGAGTTGAAGATGTGCATATAAAACTGTGTAGTGTAACCTCGTCAAGTCCTCGCCTTTGCGAACCGGTGAACAAATAGTAAACACAGAAAAAACAATTAATAAATGTGATGTTGCCATATTTTCACAATGTTTGAAAAATGTGGAGACAATTAGTGGGATTCTCAAGTAATACTACTTAGGGTAAAAGCATTAAACCTAGCAGATTCAATAAATATGCCGTGCACCCAAGCACATAAAAAAGAAGCTCTTGTAGAGCTGGCAAGTGCTCAAGAAATGTCTTTAGTTTTCTGCATGAAATGACTACTTCAGCGAATTGATACGCGCTTTTTCAGAATTGTTCAATTCATTCACTCCAAGATTTTGAAAGGGTTTGATGACTCGTACAAACGAATAACCAATTTATTTTTACTAAATAAGTTGCTAAATAAATATGTCTCAAGTAATCTTATGAGACAAAATGCAAGGCAAGTCGTACTTGACTCAAAATAGTTCCATGAGATATATGATGGTACTCCAACATCTATTTAGAAGAAACCATTGACAAGATTACAATACTAACAAAAAGATGAAATAAAACTAAGATTAAATATGATTTCATATTAAGTACCCGATTAGTAAATGGTGAAATCTATTCATAATCCCTATGCATGATGCGATGGTGATTGTATCTATATATAATAAATAACTCCATTAGCATAATATAATTAGATTATTGTATGGTTGTAACTTGCAAAGGATGACTTTTTTATAGTTGTAGAAAGGCACAATCTATCGTAACCAAATTAATACACTAAATTATTAAGTACCGATTAGGAATGAACAAAATCCACTCATAGTTCTCGGTGGCATAATGTATGGTGGCTGTTGCATCTATATAAAAATTGACTAAATTAGTTATGTAAATACAAATGGAGGACTAAGAACGATATACATACCGTGAAAATTTAAATTTACCGTTGGACCACCAATGTTGCTTGATAAAAGCACGTAGAAACCGATTTGAATTACTAGAAATATTTGGAAAATGAGCATCACCTGCAAGCTGCTTGGACAACCAACTCTACATTATAAAGTAATAAATATATTAATCGACATCATGTAACATAAGCGAAAAATTTCACTAAAATAATATGTCATTCACCTTGACTTTCTAGGCGCATTGGGAGTGCTCCTTTCTTAGATTTTTTTTTTCTTCTTCTCACTTGAACTTTTAAGCCTTCCATAAGCTATTCTTTCCTTTCTTTGAAGGGGGTCCAACATCAAGACATCACACAAAGAGGCCTCATTATCATCATTACTAGCATCATTAGTCATACCCACACTTGATTGGTCTGATAATAGTTCAGCCTTCGCATTTCCATGTTCTTCGACACTATTCTCATAGTGTTTACTCTTCGGCTCCCAAATTTATCGGTTAAAAAAAGATTGTTGCATTAACGTGGAAAATCGATTAAATTCCTAGATGAACCCTAAGTGGACATTGAATGAAATTCATCACCTATAATCCCTTGTTTGGCCCCCTTCAGTTCATCTTTTCAAAATATAAGCAGATGGAATGCTCATAACCAACATATTTTCAGTCAACACTTTCAAGGCATGACGGCACAACCATCCTTTTGCTTCAAATAATTCATTCTAAAGTCCACGTGGTCAAATCTGTAATATTTTCACGTTGATTTCCCATACACTTCGAGTACATAAATAAATCAATCCATCAAATGTAACACTTGAAATATTCACAGAGAGAATTTCCAAAATTCTGCATTGAACTTGTTAAAAATGGAATGCATGTATCGAAGCAAGATGGTCCAAAATCCCATTACTCGAAACACCGTAATTTGGGTTCCCACGAGAGGCATAATCATCTTGACTTTCCACTTCTCTTATGTGCTTTAATTGTTCTTCATAATATGGACAAATTCTATAAGATGTAATGTCTTCTTCAGCCATACGTTGAAAGACATTATTGGTGCTCTTACTCCTTTGGCTTGATGTTATACCACAAGTGAAGGTATCACAATCAAAAGCTAAACTCCATTTATGTCTAATGTCGTATAATCTCCAAAGCCAATTGTTATTCTCGCATGCCACTCCGTCTATTTCCAAGTGGATTCAAATTCATCTTCCGATCTCGCATCTATACATAAGCCTCGAAGAAATAATTATCCTTAAAACCTAGATTGTTGTAAAGATGTGGGATGTTTTTATTGGCATTTTTCCCAATGTGCCAAGTGCATAAACGGTGTTGTGTATTTGGAAACACCATTCTAATGGCTTTTGCCATGACCGCATCTTGATCGATAAACATTGTTTTGGAGCCTTATTTCCTATAGACTTCAAAAACACCTCAAATAACCAAATAAATGATTCTCGTTAGTCTAGGTCCATAAAAAAAATGCAACACCCGAACAGAGTATTCTTCCAATGGTGATTAACCAACAAAAGGTGCACATATCATTTCATATTTGTTGGTCCGATTTGTAGTGTCAAATACCAGGACATCGAAAACAATCATAATCAAATTTGGACAAGCTATCTCTCCAAAACAAATTTGTCAATCTACCATCTTGATCAACCCGTACAGCATAGAAAACATAGGATTTTGCATTTGCATGCAATGAAAATGATTTAGAAGATTTTGACAATCTCCCCACTTACAACCTCTCCGATCTTTTTGTTTTGCAAATAATTTTGACAATCCTGCATAAAATTAAAACCCAAGTTTTGATTTCCTCACCTTCATTTGCTAAAAACTTATATATGTTGTAGTCCCTCCAATACTAGCTTTATTCATATCAACTAAACACTTTTGCAAGTAGATATCAATCTTCCACATCTAATCATATGCTTTTGGATTTTCTGGAATAAATGGATGGTTATGCTCAGAAACATACTATATGACTTCATAGATACCATTATCAACCTTATATTTTATATGAGCAAGACATCCATCTAACTTCATATCTCTCGATATCTTTTTCCTTACCATCTCGAGCTGTGAATACCCTCACAATTACATACAAAGGTTCATCGAGTTAGTTCTCATTTACTATTGCTAAACATATTACCATTCTTGACTCCAAATCCTTTGCCGATTGCATTTGCCACATATTTATGATATGCTTCAAGTTCATTTGAAAACACCATTCCTACTACAAATTCAAATTTTTTCCATATCACGTACTACATGTGAAAGATGGGAAGATTCATGCTGCAATTAAAATAACAAAAATAATAAACATCATGCTTTACAAGCATAATAAAATCTCATCGCTTACTTAAGAAAGCAAAATATGTTTCACATAGTATTAGCGATAAATTACCTGTGATTTTGCCATTCGATATTTGTACGCGGAAATTTGTACCCAAATTATACCTGCCAAGATGATATCGCCATATGAGTTGCATTAGTTATAGCATTCAAGAGAACATGTACGGTGTATTCGAGTGCAGTATCTTCAAACATGACATATGCTACCCAACTGGAAAACAAAAAGAAACAGATGCAACAGAGCCTGCAGTTTTACCAGAATAACAGGAAAATAAGCATAACGAAGGGAAAACATCATGTAACGCACGCCATATACTGGCATTAATAGAGAAAATACTTGCTAAAATGTGATAATCTATCACTAACTTTAGTGAAACAAAATCGTGCAAGTGGAGCAATAGCAATTCAAATGAGCAAAAGAGGGACTAAACCAACCAAGACATTTAAGTAGGTCCCAAGCATGCCAGCCAGAATGGAGGTGGTCGCTCGTAGTTCCTATAATAACAAAGGAAGGTAAAAAAATTTGAGGCATAATGTGAAAATGTAGAGATGCCTGGAAAAAAACTTGATCCTGCCCTATATTTTACTATTCATCTCAAAATTTAGAATGGAAAAAATTCCTTTCTTCCTTCACCATGGTATATAAGAAGAGGTGTATTCTAGACCATTATGGAAAGTATGACCCAACTATAATGGGGAGTGTGAAAGTATAATTCCAAAATGTAATTGGACTTAAAAAATGACATCCTGTTTCGAACTTTTTTTCCATTTTGAAACAACTATGCAAAATAATCTGCGTAGGTTTTTCAGATTTAATACTAAAAGCATGTCAAACCAGCTGATTTAAAGAAACATTGTGGAAATAACTCATACCGTATGTTCATGATGAAAAAGATAACTCTAACATAAGGTGCTGCTCTAAAAGGAAGATAATCAAGGCCACTGCAGGGGATAAGTAAGAGGGCATATGCTATTAAATCGGCGACCAAAAGCAGTAGGCAAACAACCTGAAAATCAAGCCAAGGTCAAAGTATCATTCAAATATATAAACAGCAAAAATTTCGACATGCGAGATTTTAACAGCCTATCGATATTGCAGAAATCAACCCCAATTAAGAGAAGGTATTAGCTTCATAAACAATGCAACTAAGAACGTGTGCTTCCACTTAATATCATAAAGTGCAAGATCACTACACGTATTATCATAAGCACATGATAGTTTCCCTTAGTTGGCGGCTTCGTGATGAGATGCTATAAGTCTTAAAGCAATGGAAAATTTACAATAAGACTGAAGCCACCATTCTCCCCACATGAAAGTAATCAGAGATAGCACTTTCAAGCAGTTTTTTTTATCAGACTGTTGAATAATGCTCCCAGACACAATACATTGAACATTGCCTTTCATGTGCCTAGGAAATATCTGCTTGAAAGACAACTCAAAGGATAAAGAGCCCGTCCCTTATTATGACTTAAGTGGAGAAATTACACATGGAAACTTATTTTCTCTCATGGTGCACCTTCTGCTCACTCATCTCAGTACTTGCACAGTTCACATGTCCAAGGTTACTAGAAACTCCAAAAAAAAGCAGCTCCAAGAAAAACAATGATCATCAAAGATATGGCTAGGCAAAAGCAAGGGCTCTGTACTTTTAATTGGTTAAGAGGATTCCTTGAATAGATTAGCAAAACCTCATATGAAATGGGAAAGAATGTATTTATCATGAGTATGACAAGAGTTACGCTTTCTGCCTGAGAAAGAATAAATGAGCTCTCACACAACAATATCTCAAGTATTTGCTGCCATAAGCTGGGTAGAACTCATACAATTTGCAAAAGTACGACAAGTTCTACGGTTTTGATCAATGTAACACCATAGAAAAGATAATGATCCTCACGGAAGAGACCACCCGGATCAATCAATCGGAATGCGAGTCGTAGCTGTAGTCGTCGTAAAAGACGGCGGTTTCGCTGCTGCTGCCGTCGTCGTCGTCGGAGTCGTCGGAGTCGTCGGAGACGTAGGGAGTAATAGTTGGAGTCGGGCGGGGGCACACAGAGGAAGGTCCAGATGAAAAGGGCGACGCGACCCAGCTGGTGGAGAGGGAAGCAGCAGACGAGATCGAGCAGTTGGTCGCTCACCCGCTCACCCACTCCGCGATCGGAATGCAGACCGCGCTCTACCACGCGCGGGCAGAAGAGTGCGCGGCGGACCCTCAGTATCTGAACCCTGCTCACCACCCACCCGCCGAGCACAAAAGCCAGAGATTCGAGGCGGCGTGGTTCGTCGGACGGCGGCCTCCCTCGTTCGTCGGAGGAAGAGCGGCAATGGAGCACACCGAGGATCTCAACGGGCTCACCACCGAGCTTGAAAATGGCCGAGACCCCCTCACCACCCGCACCCGCCGAGCACAAAAGCTAGAGATTCGAGGCGGCGTGGTTCGTCGGACGGCGGCCTCCCTCGTCCGTCGGAGGAAGAGCGGCAATGGAGCGCACCGAGGATCTCGACGGGCTCACCACCGAGCTTGAAATGGCCGAGACCACCCTCACCACCCGCACCCGCCGAGCACAAAAGCCAGAGATTCAAGGCGGCGTGGTTCGTCGGACGGCGCCTCCCTCGTTCGTCGGAGGAAAAGCAAAGAACATAGGAGTTCGGTTCAATGGACAGACGGAGAGAGAGTTGTGTTCAAAATTTTCGTGGGAACTGAAAGATGTGAAGGAAATATTTGCGGGCTCCACCAAATATTTCCTTCGTAGAGTAGTTATGTTCCTTGTAGAGTAGAAAGACAGGACAAGACATGCAGAGGAGGAGAGAAATTAAGTTTTCGTCAATTTTCCTCCGTTCCTTTTCGAAAAAAACCGCGACAAGCTCGGACTCCAGCGTAGTTGCTAGGCGACGCTGTCGCCCGATGAATGAACTCGGAGGAAGCCACGCTGGAGTCAGACCTGCAGCCAATATTTTCTCACCGCCAAACACCTTCAATTCTCCCCCGAGACTGCAACAGCATACCATGGTCCTTTTGGAGCCTTTCTGATGAAATTATTGGTCTGTTTGCCCGAGAGAGAGAGCAGTCAAATCAAGTTACTTTTTATGCGGTGATCTTGCATAAATTTAGGAGAAAATATTGGCTACGTCTAGCCAACATAACAAATAAGAAGGGCCTCAGGATGCGACACGTGTCCAAAGTGGGCCCCAATTTCAGACTCTCTCTCTCTCCTCTCTCCTGCATCGCTCTCTCGACCCCACCACACTAGCAAGAGCAACAAAGAAGCTGTTCACTTGGTCAGCGATTCCAGCAAAGCTATTTGGCAACGGTGGACGATGGGTTTCGATGGAATTCGTGGCGGATAAGAGCTTCGCAGGAGGGGCCGGCGGGCCAGCGACCGTGCGACGGCTCAGGTCCGCCAAGGCCACCGCGTTCTGCGAGGCCGACACGGCTTTCCTCTGCCTGGCCTGCAACGCCGGCGTCCATGGTGCCAATAGCTCGCCTCCCGCCACAAGCGCGTGGATGTGCGAGGCGTGCGAGCGCACGCCGGCAGCCGTCGCGCGGGCCGACGCCCCGTGCGTCGCGTGCGACATCATGGACGGGCACTTGCCAACCCCTCGCCGGCCGCCACGTGCGAGTCCCTATAAAGGCCTTCTTCGACGCGGCTGCGCTGCCGCCGGGGCCCGTTGCGGACGGGTTCCGTCCCTGACTTCCTCAACGGCGAGTGCTGCGGCCCCACGAGGATTGCGAAAGGGGCCGGCGCGAAGCTCGGAGATGCGTTCTGGAATGAAGAGAGAGAGTCTTGAGCGTGCAGAGGAGAGAAAAGAAAGAGTCTGAAATTGGGGCCCACTTCCGGACACGTGTCGCATCCTTGTGGTCCTTCCTATTTGTTGAGTTGGCACATTAGACGATACCCAATATTTTCTCGTCCGGAATCATGGTCACACGCCACCGCCAACACCTTCCGTTCTCGTCCGAGGCTGCAACAGGAAATCATCATGGTCCTTTTCGAGCCTTTCTGATGATGAAATTATTGGTCTGTTTTGCCTCTGAGAGAGAGAGAGAGAGAGAGTGGTTCAAATCCAGGTACCCTTTTCTGCGGTGATCTTCCGTAAATTTAGAGAGCGAACCCAGATGGACCCTGGACATTTTGTCGTGTCCATTCAGAAAGCAAATCCTTTGATGAGATGAAGGTTATTGTTGAGTGGTGGCAAAAAAGACTACAGGACTGTATAATGCCCGTGGTCCTGCAAGATAAAGGTGCTCCTAAATGTGGTGTGAAAAGGATTAGCACTAAACAAAGCAGTGCCCCTTTCATACTTGATAAACTTTTTGACATGGGATTCGCTGTATACAGGCTCATTTGGGGGGATTACTAAAAAGTCTAAAATATATTATATTTTGATTGGCCAATATAATCCATTTAAATTTTTTAAGAAATTTGTTAACAAGAAGCTCAATCGCCCTGTTGACATAATCCTGAAATCAAGCATTTGGCTAACACGGGCCAATCTTTTAATTTATTCTTTTTCTTTCCTTTCGTTTTCTCCTAACTATGGGCCGATGCTCACATGGGCAAATCTTTTAATTTATTCTTTTTTCTCCTTTCATTTTTTCTCCCAACAATGGGCCAACAAGGTTGTCGGCTGACCTCATTGGCCACAATGAGGTCTAGGCGAGGGCCAAGATGCCTTCATGAGACTAAGCAAGGGTGCCCTTGCCTATAGCCGTATGGTCGACTAGCAACTTCGCCAACCTTCTTTTAATTTATTCTTTCTCTCCTTCGTTTTTTTTCTCAAACTATGGGCCGACGTCATTACTGGCAAATCTTTTAATTTCTTCTTCTCCTTTCATTTTTTTTCTCCCAACTATGGGCCAAAAGTTGTCGTAAGCGCCACCTTGGCCTACAATGAGGTTTAGGTGAGGGCCAAGATGCCTCGTGGAGAGATGGGTGCCCTTGCCTATAGCTGGTGATGGTCGATCAGCAACTTCGCGCTTGAGTTGTGTAAAAAAAGAAAAAGAAAGAAAAGAAAAAGAATAAAAAACAAAAAATTAGCTTCACCAAAAAAAACTAAAAATTAGAAAAATTTTTGTAAAAGTGATTTTAAATCAAAATTGGCCGATGACCATAATAGTAAATTGTCAAAATATCTATGATCCAATCGATACAATTGAAAAGTTTAGGATTAAATTGACGAGTGTGCAATTAATTTAAGACTCTTTTTATTATCTGTCAATACTAAGGGTATCAATAATTAGTTTATATGACTAGATGACACATTCATGGTGTTTGTGACTGACTTGCTATGATAGAGCGATTTTAGGAGAAAATTTTGCAGTTCAAAACGAGTGGGTGTCGAGTCAAAATTTGAAACTTTTCTTCATATACTTTGGCCGTGCATGACAACGCTTCTGGCCGGGGAATACGTTTTTTAAATAGTGCTTTTCTATTTCTATTCGGAACAATTTCGATAAAAAAACGTGTTTGGTAACTATACAAAATTTCTATTATTGGAATAGAAAAAGAATAGAAATGTGTTTGCAATGCAATAGTTTTTTTTTTGTAATTATTCATTTTTTTTATTTTGCTCACGGACACCGTCGCGGCCGCCGCCAGCGTCATGCCACGTCTCCATCGGCCGCTCGGGATGAACCGCCGGGTCGCGGGAGGTGGTGGCCGATGGGACGCGGTGCGGGTGGCGATGATAAACGGCTGGTCAGGCAACGACGGCGGGCGAGCAGTGGCTGGGTGGCTCGTGCTGCCGACGGCCGAGTGCTATCCGGCGAAAGGGGCCGTGTAGTAACCGTGGTGGCGGGCGGCGGCGGTCGGCGGGCTCCGGCGGTGCCGCAAACAAGAGGAATAACAGAAAAATAACAAAGAAAATTGGCTTATTTCCTAGAAATTGTTCAGGGAACAAGAAGCAACTTTTTTGTTTCGATTCCTCCAAATCTACTTCCGGCTAACTTTCGATCTCGGGGGAATAGAAAAACAACTTGGTGTTACCAAATGGATTGTTTTTTGTTTAGAACAAAAGAACAAAAATTCGTAGAATAGAATCGTTACCATGCACCGCCTTTGATGCTTAAACGCCGACGTAAAGAATGTATCTTTTCCTATGCATATTCCAAAATTAGTAATCTTTTTTTTTTTTTGGAAAAAGTGGCAAAGCCTGATTATTACATTAACACTTGCCTAAAAAAACTAAACTAGATTGATCTCCTACCAATAGGGGAATTGAACCTATTATGGCCTATCTTACCAAAGAGACATTTACATCGACTAGATGATCCAATTTGCCAACAATCTACACACGAATGTTCTTTTTTAAAATTATGAATGATTCTGAGTCATTAGAAGTATTTCAATGATTTTCAAATTCCGAAAGATGACGATATCGCCAAAATGGCGAGAGATAGTTGGTTTTCGAAGTAGTGCGAGTCAAAATTGGATTTTTCTTTAGAGATATTTCGATGGTTCAACGTGGTCTGGGACGTAAGGAATGTAGCTTTAGTTCTATGTAGATTGCATAATCACGCATCTATTTTTTTTTGGTAAGAAATGGGGCAAAGATCGATTGTTACATTAATACTTGCCTAACAAAACTTAAACTAGACTAATCTCCTATTAATAGGGGAATTTGTGTCGTCACCTTGATTATTGCGAAAATTTTGCGATCTAAAGGCGCATAGACAATGTCCCATCCAAAATCAGGTTGTTACCCCAGCGTCATGTCTCGAACTCAGTTTATAATTTCGTGTCGTTTGTTACATTCGACTTGAATGCAAAATTAACTCAAAATGATTTCACTAGTTAGAACAGTAGAAACAGGAACTCCATGCGCTAAGTCAGTGAAGCAAGCCAAGCTTAATTACGCAGCTAACTTCACCAAGATGGTGGGGCTTAGGCGGTTGGCGCCGTCGATGCGATGCAACGATATAGACGCAACGTCGCGGGCTACTTCACGCCGCCGAGCGGTTTCTCTTTCTGTGTGCGCCCGAGTTCCATCGGCTTCGTTCTTCTTGGGCGTCAGTGGAAGCTAACGTTTGAGCCTTTCTAGCTTCCTCGTCCCAGTCGATCCTGGCGACGAACACCACGACACAGCAACATCAAGCAGGAGACCACGCCGACCAGGAAGCCGAGCAACAGCCCGGCTAGCCCGAGCCCCGCCTTGAAAGCGAAGACTATGCCCAAGGGCAAGGCTAGGGAGGTAAGCCGCCCAGGTTCGAGTACATCGCGAGCCATGGTTTCGCCGTTCCCCGCACGATTCCCCCCACAGACTGCCAACGGGAAATTCACCACTTCCACCAGGGCCATCAGGAGCATCAATTTCTTCACGCTCGCCACTCGGTTGTGGCTGAACAGAGTGCCCCAGAATTCCCAGATGCTGTACCATGAGCATCGCGCCGATGCAACCTGAGAGGACGCTTACTAAAAGAGAGACATAGGCCGATTGGTAAGCGTTCTGGGGCCGGGTTCGCCCCGAGTTCGTTTGATACTCGTGCAGATGCGCATGTCGCCAGAGATAACATTGCAGAGTAGAGGAGATAGTCGAAATTAAGCACGATGGCGGAGCACTCCACCGCCCACTTGGCGTTCTCTAGCCGCCCGGTTAGCAGCACCAAGATCTCGTAGCACCACCATTCGAGGCAGGTGGTGAGGCAGCATGGCCCGCAGAGCTTGAGCAGTTGGATCCAATCGCCAACTCTGTGTTCAACGCCATCCTTCCAACTCTGATCCTTGCCACGTTCTGCAATCGCCACATATAGAGCAAGTAGAATCACTACCATTAGATCAGTGATCCAGACCGCCATCGAAATGCCCTTCGAGGCCCTTCAGTTTTACCAGCAGGATGTTGATCGGGAAGTGGAAAGCGAGGGCGAGGGCCGAGCTGAACATTATTGGGACAGTCACACCCTGCGAGCACAGGTAGGCCTTGAGGGGACAGAGGAACGAGGTGACCACCAAATCAGGGGAGAAAGAAGAGGTAGCTTTTGGCAACAAGTGAAATGTCCTCTTGCTGGCCAAACGGATCAGGACTTTGTCCACATTAAGCCACAAGAAAGAGATTGGCAACGATGCTGCTAGCAACAACAGGACCGACATGAAAAGGGTCTTGTGGAGGAGCTTGAAGTTCCGAGCCCCATGGGCCTGCCCGCAGATCGGTTCCATGGCCCCGCACAACCCGTTCAGGACTGAGAACCCGGTGACGTTGGCGAAGGTGAACCCAGCTGGAGCTCCCCGAGCCGGCCCAGGAACGCAGTCGTGATGGCTATCTTGGCGAACCAGGTCAGGTTCATCACGACCAGTGGGACGGCGATCCCTGCACCTTGAGCTCGGAGACAGCCGTCACCAGGAACTCGGGCGGCCATCTCGATTTGGGTTGCATTATGGTTCAGCACACGAAACGGGAGAGGCTATGTTGTCGCTTATATATAATCTTGCGATGGAGTGAAGGAAAGAGACCGTCCGAGATAAGATTGAATTGGTTCATGAGTGCATGAGTTTCGTGAAGGTGTAGGTTTTCTCAATGTAACGGCCACTGAGGAAGGAGATAAAAAAGATGATGGGGCGCATTTATAGTGCGTCTGAGTCCACAATCATTGTCACACGCCACCGCTAACACCTTCCGTTCTCGTCCGAGGCTGCAACAGCAAATCATCGTGGATTCATGGTCTTTCGAGCCTTTCTGGATGATGAAATTATTGGTCTGTTTGCCTGAGAGAGAGTGGTTCAAATCCAGGTAACTTTTCTGCGGTGATCTTCCGTAAATTTAGGAGAGCGAATCCAGATGGATTCTGGACATTTTGTCGTGTCCACTTAGAAAGAAAATCCTTTGATGAGACGAAGATTACTGTTGAGTGGTGGCCAAAAAGACTACAGGACTGTATTATGCCCGTGGTCCTGCAAAGTAAAGGTGGCCTAAATGGGGTGCGAAAAGGATTAGCACTAAACATAGCAGTGCCCCCTTTGCTATAATCGATAAACTTTTGACATGGGATTTATTGTATACAGACTCATTCATAATATGGTATGAAAGGAAAATTACCAAAAAAGTCTAAAACCTATTACACTTGTACCAATTCAATCATAAAACCTTTCATTACATGTCAATAAAGTCTTAAACTTTTTCACGATTGACTAATATAATCCATTGGCCAATTCCTTTAGAAATTATTGATCGAAGCCTAAAGCGTCCTATGTGACATAATTGGCGGGTGGCTAGCGCCTGCGTGTACAAATTTTTAAATTTTTTCTCCCAACAACGGGCTAGTGAGGTTGTCGGCCAACCCTCATTGGCCACAATGAGGTCCGGGGTGAGGGTCACATGCTCCCCACGAGAGACTAGGCGAGGGTGCCCTTGTTTATGGCCGGTGAGGGTCGGTTAGCAACCTCGCCAACCTTGACTTGTGTTAAAAAAGAAGAAGAAGAAGAAGGAAATAAAAGAAAAGAATAAAAAATTGTAAAAATTGTCAAGATCAATGATTTTAAATCGAAATTGGCTAAATGACTATATCGGTAAATCATCAAAAGATCTATGATTCTATCGATACAATTGAAAAGTTTAATATTAAAATGATACGCCCCGTAAAAGAAAGGGAATGAAACGTCCAGGCCACAGAATTCATACACGGCCAACAATTGAGAATAGGGGGAGAAGAGGACCAATCTTCTCTGGATCTTTGACTCTCATCCACCGCCATGCGCAAAAAGGGTAGAGACTAGAGAGAAAGAGAGAGCGGTCGTCTCTCCTCAGTCTCACGACTGGTATTGTCGTGCTGTTGCTGCGCCGGAGTGATCCCTTGCCAACATCTTTCGCCCCCCACCAAACCGCAACACCTACCAGTGTATCGCTGCCCGGCACTGCGGAGGTTCCCGCCCCCAACGAGCCATTGCTTCCTCACCGCGAGCCTCTGTTCTCCTTCACCACATGGACGCCTCCACGGCCTCCGGATCGAGAAGCGCAGCAGCGGCAACAGCGAGCTCGCTCTGTTTTTCCTTTGCGCCGCGATAACTCCCTGCTCCGGTGACGCAGCTGCTGCTGTCGACACCTTGCCACGCGACCAGCCGAGCTGCCTGATCCGCCTTCATCGCCGCGGTGCTCAACACAGGATTGGCGGCACTCCATTTGATTGAGAATTTGAATCAAATAGCCAAATACAACTCCGGGAGGGACTCGCGCTTCAACGCACGTGTACATCGGCGGCATTCCATTTGATTAGATATGATCATTGGTTTATTTTGTTACATAATTTAAACAGATAAGGAAAGTTTTATGAATTGCATTATTTGATTGAATAGTTATCTTGTTGTTTGATTGAATCCATGAAAAATCTAAAAAAAAGAAGAAGATAGGATTTGATTTGATTTTTTTGTTAATAACATGACCTGTTTTATGTAAGATTGCATTTTAAATTGGGTAATTTCTTTATGCCGAATTAAAAAAAAATACAAAAATACAAAAACATTGCTTAGATGAATTAGGCTCCCTTTCCTTAACTCAAAATGCATGTTCAAATATTGGGCATTACGAATTTTAATTAAAAAGGAAAAAAATCATGAACATGTCATGTAGAATTAGCTCATTAATTGCATGTCTTAGTAAATTGCATGTTTAAGATCATTGAATTAGAATGCATGACATGTTAGGATATTTGTATTATTTATTGCCCGTCATTATAAATTAGGTCATTTAATTTAAAATCATGTGACATATAGTTTGCATGTTAGGTTTATTTAACTACATGTCACATGTCATTTTAGTATGGACATATTTGTGGACGTCATTGCATTTAGAATAATTGCATTGCATTGCAAATAGTTTAGATTTCATTTAAATAAATGAAAATCCCAAAATTTGTGCTGATTGCATATTAAATAGAAATCATATTTAGGGTATTAATGTGATTTTTTAGCTAACATCGCAAATGCCTTCGTTGCTCTAAGGAAAATCGCATACAATTTATTTATTACCTTATTGAGTCTTACATTAGTGGTTTGCATACCCACATGATCACCTCACATGTTAAGAAATACTTGTTAGAATCTGACGCACAATTGCAAAGAAAAATAGAGGATAAAAGCAAGAAAGAAAATTTGAGATATAAGGTTTTATCCTAGTTAATCCTTAATCTAGCGCTATGTCTAGTTAAGGATTCTATTATAATTAGCATATCGCGTCTCTTTATTACATCCCTCAAGTTATTCATAAGCTCAATCTAAACTACTAATAAAATATAAGCTTAAACTATAAAAGCCCTCTAACGTTGTGGGGCACTACCATACACAATTAATGGGAGTATGAACACACCCCAAGTGAAGACTCCATATATTTTTTTAAAACCAACACAATTGTACACCATCCAAACTTTTTCTACACTCCTGTCTAGGTCAAAAAATCCGCACCATTCATATTATGTCAATTTTCCCCAGCACTACGATATTTTATTCTACTTTCCGGATGAAGTGATATTAAATGTCGATGTGCTTTATTCTTGCATGAAATCTAGAATTTTCAGTCAAGAATATAGCACTTTGGCTATCACACCTAATCTTTACTTCTCCTGGTGTAAAACCAAACTCTTTATATAATTTGTGCATTTACATTACTTTCTTAATGGCATAATTAAAGGCTGTGTACTCTACCTCTATAGTAGATAAAGTAATTGTGTTTTGTCTCTTACTCATCCAACTCACAGCTTTGCTAAATAAGGAAACAACATATTCATTGGTTGACCTCTTGCTATCACTATCACCTCCCTAATTAGCATCCACAAAACTACTATCATAGGTAAGACTTTGTAGGACCACAACCAACTATTCTAAAAATTTAAGCTTTTAGATTAATGCATGATTTGTTATTTAAATATTATAATACATATAAAAAAAAAAAACAATGTTATTCTTACGAAAGCTTGTGTTTTCATGGGAATTTTAGCAACATTCCAATGTGGAACGCATGATTCAATATTGAATGACAATGGATACTAAGAAAGCACAACGGAACTCCACGAGTTAAAAATTGTCAAATACGGTATCATCACTTCTGAGCGAGAAACCTGTGAATTTCATTAATGACACCTTATCGTGTCTTAAGAGAAAGGGACCATATTGACCTTACTCTAGGACAAATGCCTCTCCTCTTGTCGTGTTGACGACAATATCAACTGAAAACTCTAAGAATCACTTGAACCAACCTATACATTTCATTTTGTGGAAGATTGTCGGCTCAGTTTGGTCAAAAATGATGCCTGTGAACTAGTGGGTTAAGAGTCTGTATGGCAAAGTTTCAATTTTTGTTCTTTTATTTTTTTTATTTCTCAAAATAGAAAAAGAATAAAAATTCATTTGGCAACGTTAGTTAATTTTTTTATTCCTTGAAATAGAAAAGTAGTCAAGGAATAGATTTGAAATAGAAATAAGAAAAAAAAAAAATTTCTTATTCCCAAGAACAATTTCTATAATAAGTCATTTCTTTTCTTTTTTTCTTCTTTCTCTTCTAACCGGTCACTAGAGTCTCACTGCCCACCAACGTCCGTCGCGTCTGCCAGTCACTGATTGTTGCTACCATTGACTAGGAGGAGAAAGAAGAGAGGAAAAAAAGAAAAGAAAAATGTAAAAAAAAATACTAAAAAATTTAAATAAATTCTACGGCACAATTTTTTTTTTTGTTTGATTATACCAAACGCATTCATCTTCTTTTTAATTCTGGGAAGAGAAATTTTTGTAGCTTCATCAAACGTGTTGTTTTATTTAGAAACATTTTAGGGGAATAGAAATAGAAAAAAAACCATTTCTAAAAAGAAATTATTTTCCGGAACATAAATGTCACCGAATGCATCCGAAATGACTAGGAAACAAGTTTCATCAATGAAGAAAACAGCGATGATAAATAAAGAAATTCTAATTATTATTGGTTAGAAAAGCGTCCCCAAGTTAGTTCTTACCATGACCAGCCCTCACTAAAAACAAATGCTCACTATTCTAAGGGCAGCTCTGTCCTTAAGCAAACTTCCCTTTGGCTGGATAGTCAAATATTTCATCCTCGCATATCTTGCGGGTGTTTCAAATCGTTCTTTTTGGCTCCATATATTTTAGTGGTTTGTCTCGAAAGCCTTGGAGAGCAAGGCAGAAAGTATGCAGGACCACCTCGGCAACTTTTTCTATTATTCTAACCATGATAAGCACTGACTTCAGCATTATAAAGAGGCTCAGACTCTAAGCTCAAGGAAAATCATTCAACTTGCTTCTTCCCATCGCAGAGAAGGCAACATGACCCCCGTCTTTCTATTCCTTGCTGAAACTCTGCAAGCATTGAGTTGCCAAGGGCAGTCTTGCTTTCTGCACATTACTTCTTCACTCTTCGCATTTTAGTACGCTTTTTTTTTTCCTATTCATATAAAAGGAGGAGGACAATGACGACAGATCTTTTGTTCGCTCGTCGTTCGTAACGGCATGATTGCCTTGCCGACGAAACATCATTATATGTATCCGAGTCCTCCTCTCTCTTTTTCTCTTCCGAAATCTACTTCTATATTATATCATTCATATGAAAGGAGAAGGACGATGACGACAAATCTTTTGTTCGCTCGTCGTTCGTAATGGCATGATTGCCTTGCCGACGAAACGTATGTATCCGAGTCCTCTCATTCTTCTCTTTTTTGAAATTTGCATTATGTGTATATTATTCATATGAAAGGAGGGTCCTTCTTCTCTCTTTTGAAATTTGCATTATATGCATATTATTCATGCGAAAGGAGGATGACGACGACAAATTTTTGTTCGCTCATCGTTCAAAACGGCGTGATTGCCTTGCCGATGAAACATCATTATATGTATCCGAGTCCTCTCTCTGTTCTCTCTTCCGAAATCCGCTTCTATATTCTCCTGTTTGAACTTGGCTAAGTTTTGCCTTTTCTTCCTTTGATTTTTCTTTTTGGGAAAAGCTTGAACTTGCCTTAGTGGCAGCACGGTCTATCCCCTGCCGCAGCCAATCCAACTCTCATTACTTGTTTGGGCTTGCGGTAATAACGGGAATTACTTACAATTGCCCTTTCTGCTTTTACATTTGAAACAACTCCTCACAGAACACAGGAAATCAGGCATATGCAGAGACACGTTTAACTGTTTCCTGCATGAAAATGTGGCCTAGGCAACCAATAAGAGGTTTCTTTCAGGTAATTTATCTACTTAGTCATTGTATGAAAGTAGACCAATGTGGTCCAAGGTCAATAGTTATTGCAGAACTAAATACAACTGTACTCTAGCACAGGAATTAGCTGAATGTCGACTAGTGAGGGAACCAAAAGAACTGGCAGGGAAGAAGCTTTGTTTCAATCTATATCTCAACGAGGGTTGTCAATCAATTTATGAATCAGCCAAGATATACAAATCCAGTAAGTCTCTGGTGCTTTATGACTCAAATGAACAAATAATGTAGATAGGATGTCTAAAATAAATGTACGAAACTCTGGCTTCAATACCATTCGAAGAAACATGGCCGACCACACTTCTGGGGCCATATTCACCGCTTGACCGAGAGATCGGAATCCAAGAGCTACCCTTGCTAGCGTAGCCTGAGCCTGCAAATACATATATCACGAATCAGTAAACCCCAGATCATACTCGTTCTCTTTGTCCCAAACACAGATTTTTTTTTTCTTTTACAAACCTCCGAGTCTGAATATTGTACAGCTTCGACCTTCTCATACGACAATGAGCAACCTACTACTTGATTCAGTAGAAAGGTATCTGCTGCTTTAATTATGTCCCGAAGGAGGAAAATGCGCACCCTCAGACCCTTTTCAGAGAGGATAAATAGCCAAAGATCCTCAGTAGCAGCAACAACAGCACGCATGTCAAAAGATTTCCAGCCCAAAGGGTTTGAGCTTTCTCCAGGGCTCCTGGAGTCCTCCACGTACTCAGATGCCTGTTCAGATATTGCTACAATCTGAAACAAGAGAAAGAGGTCATTCATATTTCGAAAGGTTGGACAGTAATTAGCAATTTATGCAAGTGAGGATTCATAAAAGCAATGACACGAGATGATAGAATCAAGGAGTAATAACTGGCCCAAACAGCTTCAAGAATATCTTGTACATGACAGAGACCATATGCAGCATATTATGTCAGAAACTAGTTCCGATTCACCAGATTCAGCCATAGATGATATTTCAAATTCAAAATCGATTGTAAATTTGCAAATAGAGGCGCATTTATAAAATAGGCAAATAATGCAACAATTTGCTTCTCACTGTAATAACTCAGAGAATAAGCAACAGCAACCCGGCTAGCATGTAGGTCCAAGGATTCATGTTCCCAATAAAAGATATATCAACTGATACAAATACCATAGAAAAATCTCACATTCAGATGCAACTGGAGAAAAAGTATGCATTTCCAACAGTATGCAATCATGTCCTCTATAAAAAAAATAGATTGATCTCACAAGATAAAAAAAGAGATAAGGCAAAATAGCCCACCAGTCGCTCCAACCGATTCCATCTTATAGATCCATCATTCCGAATGACAAGTTGCCGCAAAATTCTTATCATATCAGGATTTGGGGTCTGCCAAAAGCCTCCCAATAACAAAAGGGTAAGCACTCTCAACAACTTTAAAATCAGGGTCTAGAAGTTTTGCGGTCCCTTCTAGTGATCCTAGGGCTCTTAACACCAAGGCATAGTCTGGTGGGAGTGAAAAGTTAAATTCATACATGACATCATACAGCTGATTCATTATTCCCTGCCATCCAAAACAGCAACAGTAATTCACAGTTTAGTTTCATCCATATTATACAGCAAGATTCCACAACATCTATGCAATAGATAAAAGACAAAGGGATCGATCAGCAGCTTCAACAAAGTTGACTCATGTCCCAATCAGAAACTACACTTGACAGTAAACATACACAATTGCATCTTTCATGACTTCTTCTCATTTCATAAAACACAAAAATGCGCTTGACATACTTGCTCCTACACCCACAGAAGCATGCACGAGCTTTATGCTCCACTTCTTGACACACAGAGGGATGTCAATATGAACAGGAAAAGCATCCATCAAATTTTGGTTGAGACATGGTGATCATCAAAGAATCACCTGATTATCAAGTGAATGAACTACCAGGAGCAAATTACATCAGATACTTAGTGGCGCTCATCAATTGTGCGCAATCTATCAGTGCACTATGTTCTGTTCAGAGGAAAACAAGATATTCCTTGCACACCACTAGACACATGTTTACAAAACTCATGCACAGGTACGCTTTCCATTTCATATCTTAGGAAAAGACTGTTTTGCTGCATTTGGTAATGACTGTTTTGCTGCATTTGGTCCTATCCTGCTCTAGGAATATTTTAGTGATAGGATTTATAGAAATAAGATGAACCAATTTGGTCAAGTACCTGTAACAAGCTCCTGTAATTTCTTTCATTGCAGTATTTCTGAGCAAGTTTATGAATGAAAAACCTAGATGCTTTCTCCCAGATGCATAAACAGATCAGATGACTTGGCTATTTGAAGTGAAAATATTCATCTGCAAAAATGGCTGAACTTGTAAAAAGGAAGGTTTGTAGGGGCTTATAAAGTAAACCTGAAAATCTTGAGATAGTCTGCTACCCTCACCACCAAAGGATGCTTTTAGTGCATCTGCAACTGCTTGTACATCAACCCCTTCAGGAATGAATCCCAAAGAAAGAAAGTCATTTGCTAGACCCAAAGAGTCACGATTAACGAAGTGCACAAGCTGAAAAGGAGAGAAACTGATCAAAAAGTTGAATCAGCATAGTAACTATGACAACACTAAGGTAAAATGATGCAGGATGGTCACAACTGCTACATGGGAAATTTGTTTACAGGAGAGAGCGTGTGAATATGAAGATCATATGGTGACAGCCATGCAGCCTGGTTGTAACTTTTCTTTATTCTTTTTCCCTCTTAACTTCTTTTTATGCACTGGTTTTTTTTTTTTTTTTTTTTTTTTTTTTTTGGGGGGGGGGGGGTGTTTATTAGTTGTCAGTTTATGGGATTCATTTCAGGAAAAAATGGAATTACCATATTCCGGGGGCATTGTGTATATTGGAGTCTAGGCTGACAAATCTTTCTGACACTTTGAAATAATATAAACTTGCATTACCTTAATACGTAACCAGCAAATATGAAAAGAGCAAATGCTAAATAGCAACTGCAGTAAGGCAATGCTCGTACCACTTGAATTAGTCCAACACGATAATGGCGAGGAATGTCTCCCATCATGCCAAAATCAAAATAGGCGAGAGAACCAGTGGAAGTTGCAACAAGGTTCCCTGGATGCGGGTCGGCATGGAAAAATCCAGCTTCAAGCAATTGTCTTAATGAGCAGTATAATCCCTATAAAGCACAATACAAATTAGGTAACTTTCAGGACACATTCAATGAGCTCAAGTGAAAAATTTGGCATTGTCTTCCCATCCTATGTGAATAACAACAACATCTAGATGATAGCAGCAAATAGACTTGCATAAAAAGTCAGACTATGGCTTCATAAAAAATGACAAGGGATTCTTTTTCCACCTGATCAATGAGTTTCCTTCTGTTCAAAGAAGCTTCCTTCAGGCTAGCTTCGTCTGTGAGTTTAATTCCATCTATCCATTCCATTGTCAGGACAGCTTTGCGAGTAAAATCCCAATATATTTTTGGAACCTTGACCAAGTTAGTATTTTTGTATTTGGAATCCCTCAGTGCAGCATTTGATTGCATGTTCTTGTCATCAACTATCATGAAAAAGTTTTAATCAGTGCACCAACAGAAGATTGTCCATAGCTGCAACACCGTTCCACATCAGATACATGCACATAACCATCCATTATCACAGACACACAGAGAGAGAGAGAGAGAGAGAGACAGAGAGAGAGAGAGAGATGTGGAATTGCTTTTCTCAATGGAAAGTTGTACTCATTTTGCAAAAGCCCAGCTGTCGGGTGAAGGCTACTGCAAAGAATGTTTCCAATATTGATATTGCACACTTGAGAAATAAATATCCAGAATATGAAAGAATGACCCTACTGTGATAGTCAGATTAGTACTATTGTTTATAAGACACATTACAAAACTATAGAAGAATAACATCATGCGACTATAAACAATGAAGTTTTTGAAAGATCCAAACATAATCAATCCTGAAATGAGCCATGACTGAACGACGGACATACATGTATCAGAAAATATTCTGAGGATGCGTCAAAGTACATATCCTACAGCTCCAGGCATACTGAATATATGGTATATAAACTCACATGGGACGGAACCATAGAGAGAAGCAAAGCGTTCTGCATTTTTTCCCTCCAGAACATAATCAATTTCGTCAAACATGTGTCTAACCTGTCAATAAGTAGAGAATATATCACGTCCTTGATAAAATATAATGCGAACCGGAATCCATAGGTAGAGAAAAAAATGTGCAAAATAGTGCATGCTTCCAAATTTGAATTTGACATCAGTATTTTGGACACTGTAACAAGGCCAAGCCACCAATAAAAATTAAACCACATGAGCTGTAAAAGAACCTCACCAGAATAGTAGGCTGTAATGCCTTAAGTATGATGCTCTTGCACTCAGAATACATGATGATAAAAGTAAAAGTTGCACTACTTCTAGAAATGCTGCATAAGATATAAACATTGGGTTGGACTGCCTCTGTAGATACTGAAGAGGCTTCTGATCCTACAAATTGAGAACTCAGTTTGGTTTCATTAAGTCGAATTCAAATGCTTCCCCCATTAGGCACCACCGTGACAGTTACCTGGTTGTGATGGGGCAGCAGTACAAACATGACCCAATGAATTAGTTGGGAGCTCCATGAAGCCTGGAAACTTAGCAAAAGAAAGTGTTCTCTCCAAGATTACCTATGCCATTTTCAATCAGTATATGCTAATCTTGGAGCATTGATAATTGCCCCAAAGTAGTTGATGCATAATATTTCCCCAAGTCTGAATCTCTCGTAAGGATGACCCAAAAGAAGGCACGGAGTATCCCACCAAGCAGGAAACACCCACATCCACCATGTAAAAGCTTACATATATCCTTATCTCCATGCCTTACCTCGAATGCTATGAGAAATGCTTATTTTTTCATGTCATGGTGTTGTGTTAATTAGAATTGGCACTGAACAAATGAACCGCCAAAAAAAAAAAAAAAAAAAAAAAAAAAAAAAGGAAGAAGAAGAAGAAGAAGAAGAAGAAGAAGAAGATTTACCCCCAGAATGTCTGAAACAGCTAATGCAATAGCAAGCGCACTCATGAGGAGCCATAGATGTATAACTCAGCCCAAATAAGCCAATATCATAAATTTCATATAATATAACCTTCGCTAGTGTGTCAAGGGGAGAAGGGATTAGCATTCATCAGCATAGTCAAACAGTGAGATTTCCAACTTCAGACATTGACACGAAATTACTAAGAAGATAATGAAGATGATCAACTACAAGCACCCTATTGGAAATTTAATAATTGTTTCATAGAAAAGTTTTGAGTCTGTCCAAGGAGAAGATGCACCGACTGGGTTCACACCTGTCCATGTAGAAAGAAACTACTCGATGAATATATTTACCCCTGCTTAGAAGTTCTACTTGGTGTAGACGAGCTACACCCACCAAACCTCGAAATTAATATATGCCTGCCCACTGACCATCAACACAGAACCTCCTCCCCCCCCTCCCAACCGCACGGTGCGCCCGCCCGCGCGCAGGGCGGGGGTTCCCAATGAACACTAACAGCAATAGCAAAGAAGTTTGTCCTGGACACTAGATAAAAGAACAGACAACGTTTCAGAGTCAAACAACTGATGGGAAGATCCAGAAAGTCAGATGATTGCATTGCTGCAGAGTTCAATTGTGCGTTTCCAGACTAACCTCAAAACTTTATTCTCAAAGATGACCAACTCTCACAATGTTGGACATCCAGCATTAGTATGTTTAGTAAAGAAACAGAAACTAGCAAGAAAGTCAGAAGGCATTTTCAGATGTTTGCATGAAAATGCTCACCATTTCATTGACTGCTACTAAAAGATCTTTGCGTGCCTTTGCAAACCTCTTCAACTGACCACCAATCATATTGAATAGAAGAGCATCAAGAGTCAATGAAAGCGTCATTCCAGGCCTTTGTACTTTAACAGCAACCAGCTCTCCAGATAGAAGGTGAGCTGCAGGACTTGGCACAACAAAAAGAGACGGAAATGTTAAAGTCCAGGTCCAAGAAAGATCACCAAGCAACAGATAAGCAGATAAATAATCCTTCCACTCATAGAAGAGAATCTTTGACCTTTGTACACCTGCCCTAAAGATGCTGCTGCAATTGGCTGTGGACTGATGTCAGCAAAATCTTTGAAATAGGAGCTCCCAACTGGGTCTCGATAGATTTATAAGCAACAGAAGTTGAAAATGGTGGTATTTGATCCTAGCACAAGAGAAAATTTCAGCTGTAGTATGATCAGTTTCCAATGAATCATCAAAATCGGGAACAGCTTCCTCAGTTAACAATTTGAAAAAAATTTATGGAAAAAAAAAAAAAAAAATACTTACCTGTAACTTAGCCAGCTCCTGACAATATATTTTGGGCAAAATATCTGGTCTCGTGCTCAGAGCTTGACCAAGCTGTACAATGTTAAATGTAAGACTTCAGCCAATCACGTGTCACGAAATTTTGACTTGTGAAAACTAATTCTACCCAGACAAGCACAGAGTTTGGGTGGAAAAGACTTGCCTTGACATAAAATGGACCCAAGCGTATAAGAGTTTCACGAAACTGCAGGAATCACATATAATTTCCATAAAAATCAGATACAATTAGGAAGAGAGCGAAGAACTTAAGACATCATTGTTATTATCATATAGATCCAAAGCTTCATATATTACCATGTAAAAACCCCAGCTCATGAAAAGTGAAGTTACTTTAAGCATGATGGCAACAGAGTAACAAACATGCAGAAATCTAGTCCACATCAGCCCAAATAAAGCTTCTTAGATTTTAAATTTAATGTGAAAAGGCCATATGAATAACAAAAATGCCCAGTTCGCCATATCATAGGGCCTAAGCATGGGTATTAAGTGATGATGACAATACCTTAATGGCTCGTTTCTTCGTGTCTTGGACAAAAAACTGCCAAATGGTTAACCGCAACACGTGGAATGAAATAATTGCTGCTCTGTACAATGCTAAAAAGGGACCAAAGTGATAAACTGTGGAGAAGTTTCTGGAGCTATACGTTCCAAGAGCAAGGCCAAATTCACTTTCTAATGATTCCTTCCTCAATTTTGCATACTCAGCAGATGGCCCTTCACCATGCACGCTGGTAAATCCTGCAGAGGACCTTCACACACATCGTTGTGATAGGTGTGAGCAATATGTTTTACAGGGCATATATGATCATTATCGATTTAAAAGCCTAAATGCTAAAGATAAACATTCTGCTCACGAATATTGCCGTGAGAACAACGGCAGAAAACAGATTTCTTGTCTTGTTGAAATTCCAATGTCCTTTGTGCTACCAATCAATATAAGGTTTCCCACTAGGCTCTCAGTCCCATTGCAACGGCACAAACCTGCTAGGCAATTGCCAATTTCAAAATGCAAGGGAATAATGTAATTTCCACGGAGGATGAGACGATTGATACAAGCAGTAATATCCATACATACCAAAAATCAACTTCACTAAAAGCACCAGAATATTTGCATTCCTCCAAGACAATAGCATGCGGAACACTACCGGTGATAATACAGCCGTCATAAAGCAAATCCCATGAAACCAAACCATTTCATGATCTCAATCCCATTAGAATGAAGAACTCCACAGCAAACACCCGCACTAAAAGACACCACTTTCTCAAGTAACATTTGGTAAGGGGCGAAGTGCGCACTGGAATATCCATAACTACTTATTGTCTAACCGCAAACCAGCGAAACATGGATTCTCTACCGAGCACTGAGTCAGTTCAAACTATCAACATCCCCCCTCCGACGGAATTGGGAGGAAAAAGCGAGCAACGTCCATATAAGATCGCATAAGCAAACTAAGCGAAGTAATTCAAGGACGATCGTTCTACATTTTACGAATACACCTACGTCTTTCGACAAACGAAATGCCCCCTAGTCATCAAAACCCACAAGACAACAGCGGACGAACGTGATCAAACCGCTACGGCGCAACACATAACTGCAAATAACCGTTCCGAGGGACAAGCAGGTCAGCTAAAACCACAAAACTCCCCGTCCCGAACGTCCACCGCCAGCACGTGAAGGTGAATAACTAAGCACTAATCTAAGAAGCATCGGAGACGCGGATGGAGCGGAGAGCAGGGGGATTACCCCCGGAGAGAAGTGCGACATTGCGGCGGCGGCGGGCGGCGCGGGCGAAGACGGAGCTCATGAGGCTGATGCCGGGTGAGAAGCCATCGGGAGTGAGTTTCGCGAGTTCGTTTGCGTGCGCAGCACTTGTTCGATGAATTGCCGCAGTGAAGATGAACGTGCGAAGCGGCCCCGCTTTGTAGACACAGGAAGAGAGAGAGAGATCTGATTGAGAGTGAGAAAACTGCCACGTCTCACGATCTCCAGTCCACCTGGCACCTCGCGGGGTGACCGAGCCGCCTTCTCTCGCCGGCGTCGTTTTGGTCGGTGCGCAAGAAAGAAATTTTGCGTTTTTTTCCTTTTCGATAATTGATGAAGAGTTGTAGGATGAATGGGCTAGGAAAAATATTTTCCATCAACTGAAAAAAGTATCCAAAAAAACGGATGTAGCCAAGGCTATTCTCGAATATATCAAATGCTAAGATCTATTCAAACTTCGATTTATAAGCGGTCAAGACTGTATTTTAAATACCAAACAAACGTTTCCATTTATATAATATTCGATTTTTTGAGCGAGATGTGCGAGAAGCATCTTAATATTCGAATGCAATATTCTGATGTGCCATTAAAGGTTATGATAGGATTTATTTTTATTTTACTTTTTTGCTTTTTTGTTTTCTTTTTTTGCAATAAAAAGCATAGCCTAATTTTAAATGTAGTATTGGAAATAAACCTTTCGAGTGACATTTCAAGAAGGGCTTCAATTAAGATGAAGATGGATTTTCTTGGTAACCGTTATTGTTTTTCGGATGAGTGCTCTTGAAGTTGCTTGCCTGACTCTAAAAGAACATGCCTTCTAAAATTTTTTCCTCTGCTCCAAATTAAGATGCCAGCACTGAAATTGATCTTATGATTAACTTATCGAGCTTTCTTTTATTCTTAGGTTTGGTATTGACTTTTTTGTACTTAATTAATTTCTTACTGTCACTCAATCATATTGCACCATGGCTTGCGCGAATGATCCAAACTTTAACAACTTGATGTATTTTTGAGAGGTAAAGTTGCGTGGCCTTCACTAACAACCAGTAAATCTAGTACCCATCTTCGACTATAGACTTTTTGATTTGTTTTATTCCTTTTTAGGTGAGGAGATAATGTGTAGAGCTGAGTGTATGTATAATCCTCGACTTCTCGGGGCATGCAAAGGCAGCTCATATTGACTTGAAGACTATTGAGTCATTCATCTTCTCTAAAAGGTCTACAGCCGAAGGTGGATAATTATTGAGCTACAGACATGGATACGAGATTTACTGGTTGGCAAACGACATGTGACTTGACCTGTCAAACACACATCAAGCGAGTTGCTAAAGTTTGGATCATCCGAGCAAGTCATGGTACAATATGATAGAGTATCAATAGGAAATCAATCAAGTACAAAATAGCTAATGCCAAACATTAAAAAAAAAAAAAAACTCGATAAGTTAATCATACCAAGAAAAATGACAATAACAATAAAAAAAAACTAATGTGCTAGTTTTGAGCATTCCCTGCTGATTCATGTTGAGCTTTGATCCGGTTTGGAGTGTTGTTCTCGTTCTGGTCTCCCTTCATTTGACGCCCATCACTTGTTTGACAAAATGTTTGCGTCAAGGCCATATGTATTTTCTTCTGATTTTGAGCCGCTCGAACGTGTTAGCTATGGGGTACGCTTGTCGGTGACCTCTCTCTGAACTCAAAATATGTTTTGTGTCACCGCGGTTCAACATGCAAGTCTCGTTCGGTGGTGCCTCTGTGTTGTTTTATCCTGTGCATTGTTCTCATGGTGAATGTGAATACTGGCGAGCAAATGAACTAGTGATCTTGACAAACGCTGATTTCTTACGATGCTTGGATGAGCTTTTACTATTACGTTCCATTTTATATGTTACACTCTTCGTTGTTGAGTCATGATCGGGGATGGGCGGTGCTCAAATGACGTGCGGGTGTTAAGACAGTGGTGAAAATTTCACTTAATGCCCAAGATTGTGATCCATAACAGACGTTTTGTGTTGGTGAGTTAAGTTTTGATGTTGAAAATTGGAGGGCTCGTGTTCTGGGCAGGATAAGGAGAGTCGAGGGAGCAGTGGGGATGCGCCATGCTTGGAAGAGGGCTTAGAGAGAGAAAAAAATAGGAAATTGGCTTGGGTTTAAGCTTTGTAAATTAACTACGGGCTGAATATTGTCTTAGTTAGAAACGCACCACGTGTGCTTTTAGCAAAAGCGGGCTGGTCCAGAACAAAAGAGAGGGGATTGCGTTCCTTGGGCTGGCTTGGTCGAATTCGGGTTATTTTTAAAGTGGGCCCTAGGGCGGCCAGGGTTTTTTTTAATCCAACCGGCTTAGTCGGGCCCGGTCTCTTGACCCGGTCCGAATTCCTTTCTTTATAGTATTACAATTCATAAAAAAATATTTAAAATGGAAAATATTAAAAATGAAAAATCTTAAAAATCAGAATTTTGAGAAAATCATAGAATATTTTAGAAAGATTCAAAAAATCATAAAAAGTTAGAAAATTCACAAAATCCCTAAAGTTAAAAAAAAACTACAAAAAAATTCTAGACATTAGAATTCCTTGAAGAAGTTTAAAAATAGTCTTGACGAATTTTTCTAAAATGAATAAGATTAAGTGCCTAAATAGCACTAATTGATTAATTAATGTAATCAAGTTCCCAAACCTAGATTCTTTGGTTGCCTCACTTGGTTTTTGGTTGACCCCGATGAGTTAGTGATGACTCATGTTTAGAAAATTCTCATTGTGTCAATTTAAATACCAACGTCGCATGAGATATAGGCTTGGAAAAGCACTCATCTAAAACGAGGACCGTAGGACCGTCTTTTAGGTAATACTCTTAAACCTATAACCCTTTATACGAAGGGGTAGGTTATGACAATCCCCTATGCCTAGATCAACAACTAGTCCATGGAAGCAACGAAAACAACGGTAATTTAGTTGATATGTTAGGAGGTGTTATCCTTGTTAGTAATCATTTAGATGATGAATACTGATAGAAAATATTTGGATTGATGTATCTTCGATTTTTATCTTAGAAATAAAGCCGATAAGAGAGATATCGCTAGGTGTAAGATCACAGATCAAGAAAGGAACACGTGTTTGTTGGCTAACTCTACTGATTTTAAGCGTGTCTTTCTAGTTAGCAGTGCTTTTAGGGTTGAAATGAAAATAATGAAGTAGTATTATGAGGTGGATTGGGCATTTTTTGCATTAATCTTGTGCTTCGGTTTAGTTTAGTGAACCATTTGTTTGTGCATAGATAATTGATATCGTTGACGAATTATTCGTCAAAATATTCGATCATTTGAATGAGACGTGCGAGAAAGATTTCAATGATATTCGAAAGCAATAGGGAGGCCGGCGAGGGAGGTGAGCGAGTTAGGGTTCAGAGTGGGAGGAGGTGAGAAAGGGTAGAGAGGCCGGCGAGGGAGGTGAGCGAGCTAGAGTTCAGAGTGAGAGGAGGTGATAAAGGATACTGAGGAGACGACTGAGCGCGAAAGCGTAAGTCCAAGCAAAAATAGACGGTCCAGTTCCGGTCCTTGCATTTAAGCGTGTCTTTCTAGTTAACAGTGCTTTTAGGGTTTGAACCTTTTAACAATTTAAGGCACCCGACTGAGTTTACTATAATTAGCACTAAAATGGAAATAATGAAGTAGTATTATGAGGTGGATTTGGCATTTTTTGCATTAATCTCGTGTTTCGGTTTAGTTTAATGAACCATTTGTTTGTGCATAGATAATTGATATCGTTGACTTAATTATTCGTCAAAATATTCGATCCTTTGAATGAGACGTGCGAGAAAGATCTCAATGATATTCGAAAGAAATAGAGATTATTCTTAAGCGTGTCTTTCTAGTTAGCAGCGCTTTTAAGGTTGAACCTTTTAACAAATCAAGGCACCCGACGGTGTTTACTATAATTAGCGCTAAAATGGAAATGATGAAGTAGTATTATGAGGTGGATTTGGAATTTTTGCATTAATCTTGTGTTTCGATTTAGTTTAGTGAACCATTTATTTGTGCATAGATAATTGATATCGTTGATGAATTATTCGTCAAAATATTCGATCCTTTGAATGAGACGTGCGAGAAAGATCTCAATGATATTCGAAAGCAATAGGAGGCCGTCGAGGGAGGCCACCAGGGAGGCTGGCGAGGGAGGTGAGCGAGCTAGAGTTCAGAGAGAGACAAGGTGAGAAAGGGTACTGAGGAGACGACTGAGCGTGAAAGCATAAGTCCAAGCAAAAATAGACGGTCCTGTTCCGGTCCTTGCATTTAATCGTGTCTTTCTAGTTAGCAGTGTTTTTAGGGTTGAACATTTTAACACATCAAGGCACCCGACTGAGTTGACTATAATTAGCACTAAAATGGAAATAATGAAGTAGTATTATGAGGTGGATTAGGCATTTTTTGCATTAATCTTGTGCTTCAGTTTAGTTTAGTGAACCATTTGTTTGTGCACAGATAATTGATATCATTGACCAATTATTCGTCAAAATATTCGATCATTTGAATGAGACGTGCGAGAAAGATCTCAATGATATTCAAAAGCAATAGAGATTATTCTTAAGCGTGTGTTTCTAGTTAGCAGTGCTTTTAGGGTTAAACCTTTTAACAAATCAAGGCACCCGACTGTGTTTACTATAATTAGCGCTAAAATGGAAATGATGAAGTAGTATTATGAGTTTCGACCAAAAAAAAAAAGTAGTATTATGAGGTGGATTGGGCATTTTTTGCATTAATCTTGTGCTTCGGTTTAGTTTAGTGAACCATTTATTTGTGCATAGATAATTGATATCGTTGATGAATTATTCGTCAAAATATTCGATCCTTCGAATGAGACGTGCAAGAAAGATCTCAATGATATTCGAATTTCGAATATTTTTTGAATATTTGAATTTTGAATCCGAAGATTTTTTATTTTGTTTGAATTCCTTTTTTTCCTTATAAAAAATTCATCCGAAGGCAGGTGAAAGCAAAAAAGTTTTATTTGTGTTGTATAAGGGCACTATCTATTTATAACTACTCTATCTATATCGAAAAAAAAATCGAAGTAAGGTTAATGGAAATAGGATTCCAATGGATGAATATTTAAACGAGACATGTACCACAGTTAACAAACGAAACTAGATAGGTCGATCAAAATGATTTATTTGATATTATGGATGACTTTACAATTAATTCCAATTAAATCGACTAAATTGAATCGACTAATAGGGAGGCCGCCGAGAGAGGTGAGCGAGCTAGGGTTCAGAGCGAGAGGAGGTGAGAAAGGGCACAGAGGCCGGCGAGGGAGGTGAGTGAGCTAGAGTTCAGAGCAAGAGGAGGTGAGAAAGGGTACTGAGGAGACGCTGAGTGCGAAAGCGTAAGTCAAGCAAAAATAGATGGTCCGGTTCCGGTCCTTGCATTTAAGCATGTCTTTCTAGTTAGCAGTGCTTTTAGGGTTGAACTTTTAACACATCAAGGCAGCCGACTGAGTTTACTATAATTAGCACAAAAATGGAAATAATGAAGTAATATTATGAGGTGGATTGGGCATTTTTTGCATTAATTGCATTAATCTTGTGTTTCGGTTTAGTTTAGTGAACCATTTGTTTGTGCACAGATAATTGATATCGTTGATGAATTATTCGTCAAAATTCGATCCTTTGAATGAGACGTGCGAGAAAGATCTCAATGATATTCGAAAGCAATAGGGAGGTTGCCGAGGGAGGCTGGCGAGGGAGGTGAGCGAGCTAGGGTTTAGAGCAAGAGGAGGTGAGAAAGGGTACATAGACCGGCGAGGAAGGTGAGTGAGCTAGAGTTCAGAGCGAGGGGAGGTGAGAAAGGGTACTGGGGAGACGACTGAGCGCGAAAGCGTAAGTCCAAGCAAAAATAGACGGTCCGGTTCCGGTCCTTGCATTTAAGCGTCTCTTTCTAGTTAGCAGTGTTTTTAGGGTTGAACATTTTAACACATCAAGGCACCCGACTGAGTTGACTATAATCAGCACTAAAATGGAAATAATGAAGTAGTATTATGAGGTGGATTGGGCATTTTTTGCATTAATCTTGTGCGTCGATTTAGTTTAGTGAACCATTTGTTTGTGCACAGATAATTGATATCGTTGACGAATTATTCGTCAAAATATTTAATCCTTTGAATGAGACGTGCGAAAAAGATTGGAATGATATTCGAAAGTAATAGAGATTATTCTTCAGTGTGTTTCTAGTTAGCGGCTATGTAGCACGGACACTCTCCGGAAGCCCCGTGTCGTGTCGACACTCCGACACGTGTCCGACACGCTTCGACACGTCCCGACACGCTCCGACACGCGGTCAACGAGTGTCGAAAAATCGACACGTGGTCAACTCTTTCCGACACGCTCCGACACGCGAGTCCGAATTCCGACACGTGATTCGACATGCACGGGGTCAATTTTAAAAATTTCTAATACTTGTGGGGTCAAAATATAAATATACACAACAGAAGTAATAAAAGAAGTAATAAAAATGCTATACATATACATGCACGGGTCAAATTTTTTTTTTCAGTTTTGTTTTTTAGAATTGTTTTAGTTTTTTAAAAAGTCTTTTACTATGAAAGAATAATAAAAAATGCTAGATATGATAAATAAATAAATTTAAAAATATCATTTCAGCATTTTTCTTTAAACGATGTTTTTTCTCTAAGTTTTATGTATCATTGTAACAAATTAAAATAATGAATGATATTATTTAATATGTTTTTCTAGGCTATTATTAAATTAATTCTATTATTATTATTATTATTATTATTTATGTATTTATATATAAAATATATTTAATATATAACGTGTCGGAACGTGTTGAAATTCTCTATTTTTAAGAAATGACGTGTCGGCGTGTCGTGTCGTGTGTGTCGCGTGTCGCGTGTCCGTGTCGGTGCTACATAGGTTAGCGGTGCTTTTAGGGTTGAACCTTTTAACAAATCAAGGCACCCGACTGTGTTTACTATAATTAGCACTAAAATGGAAATGATGAAGTAGTATCATGAGGTGGATTGGGCAGTTTTTGCATTAATCTTGTGCTTCGGTTTAGTTTAGTGAACCATTTGTTTGTGCATAGATAATTGATATCGTTGATGAATTATTCGTCAAAATATTCGATCCTTTGAATGAGACGTGCGAGAAAGATCTCAATGATATTTGAAAGCAATAGGAGGCCGCCGAGGAGGCCGGTGAGGGAGGCCAGCGAGGGAGGTGAGCGAGCTAGGGTTCAGAGCGAGAGGAGGTGAGAAAGGGTACAGAGGCTGGCGAGGGAGGTGAGCGAGCTAGAGTTCAGAGCGAGACGAGGTGAGAAAGGGTACTGAGGAGACAACTGAGCCCGAAAGCGTAAGTCCAAGCAAAAATAGACAGTCCAGGTCCGGTCCTTACATTTAATTTTTGAAAATTTTACAGGAAAAATAAATAAATTTGAGGGAATCAATTAGGAGGGAATTATAAAAGCGGACGGAGAGACCAATCGCATTTTTCTTTTGTTTAATAATAGAAGAAAAAATAAATAGAGCAAAGTACGTTAAAATTACTTTAGAAATACCATGATGCCATGCATGATGTCTATTTAAACATGTCTTTTCAAGTATTAAGGTTAGGATAATTAGTAATTTGAAGGGCAATATAAGTTAGATTCTATTTTGGGAAGAATTTATGCTAGTCATTTTTTCTCGATTTTTTTCATCGCTCTATTTTCTATTTTCTATTTTCTATTTTCTCTCGAATTAGCATTACAAAACTCATTTTCATTCCTTTCCATTTATAATAAACATAATCTTTCATCTCTTTTATTCGGACTTTTTATCTTTTGTCTAACCTCTTAGTTATCTCATTCATAATCTAAACTAAAGAGGATAGTTTTTTTGCAAAAGAGATTATTCTTAAGCGTGTCTTTCTAGTTAGCAGTGCTTTTAGGGTTGAACCTTTTAACACATCAAGGCACCTGACTGAGTTTACTATAATTAGCGCTAAAATGGAAATAATAAAGTAGTATTATGAGGTGGATTGGGCATTTTCTGCATTAATCTTGTGCTTCGGTTTAGTTTAGTAAACCATTTGTTGGTGCACAGATAATTGATATCGTTGACGAATTATTCGTCAAAATATTTGATCTTTTGAATGAGACGTGCGAGAAAGATCTCAATGATATTCGAGAGCAATATCCTACTGCGCCACTGAAGGTTGATAGGATCTACTATTCTTTTTTTTTTTTGGTTGCAATCCAAAAATATAGCCTACTTTTAAATGCAGTATTGGAAAAAGAAACCTTGCAATTGACATTTCAATAAGGGCTTTAAATGCTCAAGATTAAGATGGATTCTCTTGATAATAGTTGTTGCTTTCCGAATGAGTGCTCTTGAAGTTGCTCGCCTGGCTCTAAAACAATATACCTTCCTAAATTTTTCCTTCTACTCCAAATCAGGATGTCGGCATTGAAATTGATCCCCAGGGAACCTGACCACTGACACCGAGAGAGAACTAAATTGTTTGGTTCTCGAAAAATAATATGTTAAATAATTGCCCAAAGTACTATTTTAGTTAGCTTTTCTATTGTTATTGTCATTTTTTGGGTACGATTAACTTATCGAGCTTTCTTTTATTCTTAGGTTTGGCACTAACTTTTTTGTACATGATCGATTTCCTACTGCCACTCAATCATATTTCACCATGGCTTACCCAAATTGTCCAAACTTTAGCAATTCGTTGAATGTATTTTTGAGGGGTGAAGTTGCGTGGTCTTTACCAACAAACCTAGTGAATCTAGTATCCATTTGTATTATTTCATTTTAGGTGAGAAGATGATATCTAGAGCTGAGCATATATATAATCCTCGTCTTCTTGCGGAACATGCAAAGGCAGCTCATATGAACTTGAAGACTATTGAGTCATTAATGTAATCTAAAAAGGCAGCTCGTATGAACTTGAAGACTATTGAGTCATTCATCTAATCTTAAAAAGACTACAGCTAAAGATGGATATTTTTTGAGCTGTAGACTTTCTTGCTAGACAATATCCTTGCTCTAGCTGTAGACCCTTTGGAGAAGATGAATGACTTAATAATCTTCAAGTCAATATGAGCTGTCTTTGCACGCTCCGCAAGAAATTGAGGATTATATAGCTCCGGACATTATCTCCTCGCTTAAAATGGAATAATACAAATCAGAAAGTTTGCAACTGAAGATGGTATGAGATTTTACTAGGTTGTTGGTAAAGGGCATGCGACTTGACCTCTAAAAAACGCGTCAAATGAGTTGCTAAACTTTGGATCATCCGAGCAAGCCATGGTGCAATATGATCGACTGGCAATAGGAAATCGATCAAGTACAAAATACCTAATGCCAAACCTAAGAATAAAAAAAAACTTCGATAAGTTAATCATACCCAAAAAAATGGCAATAACAATCGGAAAACTAACATAGTACTTCGGTAGTTATTTAACATATTACTTTTGGAGAACTACGAATTCCCTCTCGGCGTCAGTGGTCAGGTCCCCATGGGGATCGATTTTAGTGTCGGCATCTTGATTTGGAGCAAAGGGAAAAAATTTAGGAAGGCATGTTGTTTTGGAACCAGGCAAGCAACTTCCAAAGCACTCATTTGAAAAGTAGTAACTGTTAATCCATCCTCACCTTGAGCATTTGAAGCCCTTGTTGAAATGTCAATCACAAGATTTATTTTTCTAGCACTGCATTTTACATTTTGGAATGCAACCAAAAAAAAGGAAAAAAGAAAAGTAGATCCTATCATAACCTTCAATGGCGCAATATGATACTAATTATTATTGAGATTTTTCTCCCGCATCTCATTCAAAGAATCAAATATTGACGAATAATTAGTCAAAGATATCAATTATCTGCACACAAACAAATGAGTCACTAAACTAAGCGAAGCACAATATTAATGCAAAAAATGTCAAACCCACCTCAGGATATTGTTTCATTATTTCCATTTCAATGCTAACTATAGTAAACTCAGTCAGGTGTGATGTATTAAAAGGTTCAACCCTAAAAGCATTGTTAACTAGAAAGACATACTTAAAATCAGTAGAGATTTATTAATTAGTATAATCAAATTCCCGACCCTAGATTCTCTGGTTTTGTAGGAAGCGAGACATTGATTTTTTGTCGATCTGATGAGTTAGTGATACTCATGTTTAGAAAATTCTCATAGCGTCAATTTAAATACCAACGTCGCGTGAGATATGGGCTTGATTGTCTAAAATGAGGACTGAAGGTCCGTCCTTTACATAATACTCTTAAACCTATAACCTTTTATACCAAGGGGTAGGTTATGACAGTCCCCTATGCCAACTAGTCCATGGAAGCAACGAAAACAACAGTAATTTAGTTGATATGTTAGGAGGTGTTATCCTTATTAGTAATCATTTAGATAATGAATACCGATAGAAAATATTTGGATTAATATATTTTCAATTTTTATCTTAAAAATAAAGCCGATAAGAGAGATATAGCTAGGTGTAAGATCATAGATCACGAAAGAAACACGTGTTTGCTGTTTGTTTGTCTTGAGTACTATGATTCCACATTGTGCAAATGTTTAAGGAATTTTCTTTGTCCAAAGGTTTCATTGAAATACATACGCCAAAATTTATGGCTAGAATGAGTCATGCAAGTTCTGTTGCTTTTAAGCTGGACTACTATGGGATGGAAGCATACCTGTCTCCATTGTTTCATAAGTCCATGGCTATCTCTACTGATTTTAAGCATGTCTTTCTAGTTAGTAGTGCTTTTAGGGTTGAACCTTTAAACACATCGAGGCACCCGACTGAGTCTACTATTAAAATGGAAATAATGAAGTAGTATTCTCAGGTGGACTGGGCATTTTTTGCATTAATCTTGTGCTTCGGTTTAGTTTAGTGAACCATTTGTTTGTGCATAGATAATTGATATCGTTGACGAACTATTCGTCAAAATATTCGATCCTTTGAATGAGACGTGCGAGAAGGATCTCAATGATATCTTAAATGCAAAAATATAGCCTACTTTTAAATGCAGTACTAGAAAAAGAAACCTTGCAATTGACATTTCAATAAGGGCTTCAAATGCTCAAGATGAGGATGGATTTTCTTGGTAATAGTTGTTGCTTTACGGATGAGTGCTCTTGAAGTTGCTCGCCTGGCTCTAAAACAATATACCTTCTTAAATTTTTCCTTCTACTCCAAATCAAGATTCCAGCATTGAAATTGATCCCCATGGGGACCTGACCACTGACACCGAGAGAGAGCTAAATTTGTTAGTTCTCGAAAAATAATATGTTAAATAACTGCCTGAAGTACTATTTTAGTTAGTTTTTCTATTGTTATTGTCATTTTTTGGTACGATTAACTTATCGAGCTTTCTTTCATTCTTAGGTTTGGCACTAACTTTTTTGTGCATGATCGATTTCTTACTGCCACTCAATCATATTCCACCATGGCTTGCCCAAATTGTCCAAACTTTAGCAATTCGTTGAATGTACTTTTGAGGGATGAAGTTGCGTGGTCTTTACCAACAAACCCAGTGAATCTAGTATCTATTTGTATTATTTCATTTTAGGTGAGAAGATGATATCTAAAACTGAGCATATATATAATCATCGTCTTCTTGCGGAGCATGCAAAGGCAGCTCATATGAACTTGAAGACTATTGAGTCATTCATCTAATCCAAAAGGCATGCAGCTAAAGGGATATTTTTTGAGCTGCAGACTTTCTTGCTGGACAATATCCTTGCTCTAGTTGTAGACCTTTTGGAGAAGATGAATGATTTAATAATCTTCAAGTCAATATGAGCTGTCTTTGCATGCTCTGCAAGAAGTTGAGGAATATATAGCTCCGAACATTATCTCCTCATCTAAAATGGAATAATACAAATCAGAAAGTTTGCAACTGAAGACGGTATGAGATTTATTGGGATGTTGATAAAGGGGATGCGACTTGACCTCTGAAAAACACATCAAACCAGTTGCTAAACTTGGGATCATTCGAGCAAGCCATGGTGCAATATGATCGACTGGCAATAGGAAATCGATCAAATACAAAGAAAACTCGATAAGTTAATCATACCCAAAAAAATGGCAATAACAATTAGAAAACTAACATAGTACTTCGAGTAGTTATTTAACATATTACTTTTGGAGAACTAGTCAATCGAATTCTCTCTCAGCGTCAGTGGTCAGGTCCCCATGGGGATCAATTTTACTGTCGGCATCTTGATTTGGAGCAAAGGGAAAAAATTTAGGAAGGCATGTTGTTTCAGAACCAGGCAATAAACTTCTAGAGCACTCATTTGAAAAGCAGTAACTGTTAATCCATCCTCACCTTGAGCATTTGAAGCTCTTGTTGAAATGTAGAGGTGGCAAAATGGGTCATGGACCCATTTTGCACCCATATTTCTTATAAATGGGTCGAATGTGGGTTATGAAGTTGTAATGGGCCATGACCCACATTCGACCCATTTTAAATTCAATTTTATATGGCTCGAAAATGGGTCACACGTTCCGACCCATTTTTGACCCATTTTCAAAACCTAAAAAGATGGGACTTCCTCAACTCAACAACACGGCTAACCCATTTTCGACCCACCTCCGCCGCTCGCGCCGCCCCCTCGCCTCCGCCGCTTGCCTCCCCCTCGCCTCCACGGCTCGCCTCGACGGAGCTCGGGCGGCGGCGAGCTTGCCGGCCTTGGCCAAGCTCGGGGTCGCCTAGATCTTGTGAGCCGCGAGCTCGCCGGTCGCGACAGAGCTTGGGCTCGCTTGGATCGAGCGAGCCGCGAGCTCGCCGACCATGGGCGAGCTCGGGCTCGCTGGATTGGCAAGCCGCGAGCTTGCCGGCCACGACGGAGCTCGGGCTCGCCTAGATCGAGCGAGCGCGAGCTCGCCGGCCATGGGCGAGCTCGGGCTCGCTGGATCCGGCGAGCCGCGAGCTTGCCGGCCGCGACGAAGCTCGGGCTCGCTGGATCGAGCGAGTCGGGAGCTTGCCGGCCATGGGCGAGCTCGGGCTCGCCTGGATCTGGCGAGCCACGAGCTCGCCGACCGCGACGGAGCTTGGGCTCGCCTGGATCGATCGAGCCGCGAGCTCGTCGGCCATGGGCGAGCTCGGGCTCCTGGATCTGGCGAGCCACGAGCTCGCCAGCCTCGACGGAGCTCGGGCTCGCCTGGATTGAGCGAGCCGCGAGCTCGCCGGCAACAACAGAGCTCGGGCTCGCTTGGATCGGCCGAGCCCTGAGCTCACCGACCGCAACGAGCTCGATGCAGCTCGGGCTCGCCGGACGGGCGGAGCCTTGACTCGCCCTGGACGGCTTGGCGATCACCGTCGACGGAGTAACAATGGAGAAGAAGGAGGAGGAAAAAGAAAGAAAAGAGAAAAGAAGAAAAGAAGAAAATAAAATAAATAAGAATAATAATAATTTCAAAAAATTTTAAAATAATAAAAAAGTCGAAGTTTTTTAATGATATTTGGTAGATAGATATCCATATACATACTGGAGAAGTACTTTTGGACGAAGCTCAATGTTGTTTAGATTGATAAATAGAAATTCAAAACATCATAATGTAATTTTTAACTTGGTGAACTAAAATCAATAAATCAACCAAAATTAAAAACAATTACAATTTTTTTTGGTCGGAAAAACAATTACAATTAAGAAGCTATGCATTCTTGCAATCAAGAAGATTTGTTTTAAACAAATATTATTTTCATGTCAATTATTAGCTCATCAAACTTTTTCTTATTAAGAGTTCTTCAAAAGTATTTTAATTTAAAGGTTTTTCACATTTTTTATTTTATTTACTTTTTAAATTTGGTGTGAAGTTTTTATTTAAGTAACTAAATTGAGTTAAATATAAATGTGTTTCGATAATATGGGTTGGGTCGGGTATGAGTCGGGTCGGGTATGGGTCATAAGATTTACACTATAAAAATATGGGTCAAAACGGGTTAAATGGGTCAAATATGGGTCGACCCATTTTCGACCCGAGCCATACCCGACCCGACCCACCCATTTGCCACCTCTATTGAAATGTCAATGACAAGATTTTTTTTTTTCTAGCACTGCATTTTACATTTTTGGATTGCAACAAAAAAAATAGGAAAAAAGAAAAGTAGATCCTATCATAACCTTTAATGGCGCAATAGGATACCAAATATTATTGAGATTTTTCTCCCACATCTCATTAAAAGAATCAAATTTGACGAATAATTCGTCAACTATATCAATTATTTGCACACAAACAAATGATTCACTAAACTAAGCCGAATCACAAAATTAATGCAAAAAATTTCAAACCCACCTCAAGGATATTGTTTCACTATTTCCATTTCAATGCTAAGTATAGTAAACTCAGTCAGGTGTGATGTGTTAAAAGGTTCAACCCTAAAAGCACTGCTGACCAGAAAGGCATACTTAAAATCAGTAGAGATAGGCATGGACTTATGAAATAGCGTAGATTGAGCCAGGTATGCTTCCATCCTATGATAATTCAGCTTAAAAGCATTGGGACCTTGATTCTTTCCAACCATACATTTCAGTGGATGAATTTCAATAAAGCGACAACAAAATTTCCTTAAACACCTGCACAATGTGGAATCATAGTACTTAAGACAAACAGGCAGAAAACACATGTTACTTTCTTGATTAGTGATCTTACGCCTAGTAGTATCACTGCTTTATTTCTAAGATAAAAATAAAAAATGAACAAATCCAAATATTTTCTATCAATATTCATCATCTAAATGATTATTAACAAGAATAATCCTCCTGACATATCAACTAATTTACTGTTGTTCGCCTTGCTTCCATGGACTAGTTGTTGATCTAGGCATAGGGGATGAGAAATACGGGGAAGCTCACCTTACAAACATGAGAGGAGATTTTAATGATTCCTTGAGGAGTTTGTTTTTGTAGTTCAAGTACTCCGAGTCGAATGTCTTCTTGGGATGGACACCAAGGACCTGCAAATATTGTAAGCACGAAATATTAACACGATACCCTAACCCTAGATGAAATCACTATCAAGAGAGGAGAGACCGAGTCAATCTGATGGCTGCTTCGAGTGGCATCCTTGAGAATGTAGGGGATGGGCGAGAACTTGTTGATGCAAAATACCTTTCGAACCTGAATCTCCAGATTCTACTGGGAAGCGTCCTTAAGGAGGCCATTTACGACAACCAGCGATTCGAGAGACAATGAGGCGACAAATTGCATTATCTCTTTGCTGAGAGTGCCCCATTCACGTGACGATGCACTGAATCGAGAAGGCGGTATCCCTCAACATGAGAAACACCAGTTTCTTTCCCATTGACCTAGTCAGTTGCGCCCTCCTGCGCATAGGTACTATCTACCGCTCCGTCTCTAGGGAAAGAGCACCCACCTCCGAGTAATCTAAATTGAGCTCTCCCATTGCTAGTAACTTCTCTAATCCTTCTCATCCTCCTCCTAAGCTTCCATGGTTGCTTGATGGAGGAATCGACAGATTGGGCGAAATCAATTGTGAGAGAATGTTTTGGAAGAGGGAACTGATCAAGGTAAGGGGAAGCATCTAGGATTTTTGTGAGAGAAATCGATTGCGCTTGCGCAAGAATGTCTTCTGATCACCGGAACAGGAGACGTCTAGGGACTGTGGGAGAAATGGCCGAAAGGGGCATCATGGGTAAGCTAGTAGCAGTGCACATTTTCAAAGAAGATATAGGGCGGCCCTAAATGACAAACATACCAATTTGCTTTTATTAAAAAATTCTTTAATATTTTTGTCGCATGAACTAAAATTACTCTTCATGCGAAATACAATTGGATAAGCTCCATTGGGTTTGACCCTGATACTACCCATGTGCGGGTTTTCACTCCCCAAAATGCCCGGGCTTCCGACTAGCTACTGTAAAAGTTAATGATCTCCAAGTAATGCCAAGGGACGTGGAAGCCAAGGAAATTCTGAGATGAAAAATAAATGAATTATGGAAAACATTTTCCATCAAGTCTTCTAAACTAAGAGAAAATATTTTCTACTTTTCAAAAAAGATGAAAACATTTAAATAGGGCCCAATGATATGTCCGACTCGTCTATTAGTTTAAAGTCAGCGTATAATAATAAATGCATGAATTTTGATTTAATAATACTAGATATAACGGAGTTTGATTTGCAAAATTGAGACGTGCGGACCCCAGAGTGCCACAACTTTGCACAAAGGGACACTTAAGTGCCATAACTTACGAAAGGTACACTTAAGTGCCAAAATCGGAGCAAAAGGGATCACTTGAGTGCCAATCCGGCCAAAATTTGGCCAAATTGCATACGTGGCATTTTCCGGCGACTTCTTTTACTGATGTGGCAAATGTTTTTTAAAAAAAAAAAGCCGACGTGGATGACAAAAAAGACGTCGTCCATCCACATTGAGTGCGCTGACCTAAACGACGTCGTTTAGGTCATTGTGCATTGACCTAAACGCCGTTCCTCCCCGTCCACGTTCACAATAGATCTCAGGCCCTTCTCTCCGTCGCCGTTCACGACCAGAGCTGGTCATCGGTCGCCGTCGTCAGTCGCCGTTGTTGGTCGCCGTCGCTGCTCACCGCTCACCATCGTTGGTCGTCGTCACCGCTCACCATCGTCGCTTGTCCAGGTTCGGCCCCTTCTCCCCCTCCCCTGTGATGAAATTAGGGCTCGATTATTTTATTAGGGCTCGCTCGATTATTTTATTAGGGCTCGATTAATTTATTACAGCTCCGATGGAATTTGTGTTGATACACTTCAACTGAAACTTGCTGACATCGCACAAAGAGACCAGATTTCTCATTATTTTCGTGAATTTTTCTTTCAAGCCAATGTCGAGTATTCTTTGATTGTTGAGTCACCGGCCATGCATCTCCTTAAGAGCATCCTAATAAAGCAGGTGACTAATGCATCTCCGAGAAGAAAATTAAGTCCTTGAACCACTCGCTTGTGAATTTGTATAGGGTATGTCCTTGAACCACCCTGCTTGTGAGGCTGTATAGGGTATGTCCTTGAACCACCCTGCTTGTGAGGCTGTATAGGGTATGTTTATCAATCCAAAATCCTGAATGAGAACATAATAACTGTAGCTAGAATTTTATTGGTAAAGTTACAAACTAAGAAAAAGTTTCAAGTAGGAAGAATAAGATCTTGAAAGGGTATTGAAGCATGTTTTTGTGAAGCTATTTCGGAATTGGCTCTGCGGCTTGCGTCGAGTCTTCTTTGAGAAAGGTATTGCTCGCTTGTCCAAATTTGTTATGGGTTAGGATAGTCTAAGACTTTGGAGTGATGTGATCTATCTGTGCTTCATTTTCTCTTTGTTTTTCTTTAGCTTTAGCGACATAAAATGCTTCCAAGTTTAGTTGTTCTAATTTTAGTTTAAACTTCTAAAGGAATTTGTAGGAGTCAGTAGTTGTGATTTGATTAAGTTGATGTCAGAGTATGCTTTGATTTGCTTAAGTTGATGTACATTCTCTCACATCGCAAGTTTAGTGCAGTAGACAAAATTGCTTGGGTTGTGATTGTTATGGGGACCCGTGCTTGTTGTGGGGACCTCTGTTTTTGGTTAATATTTTAAGGGAAGGGAAGACAAATAATTAAAGTGCCGACCTCTTTTTTGGCTGTCATGTAGAGGCATATTGTTAGTGTGGGGACCTCTATTTACTAAAGTCCATGAGAGTGGGGGGACTCCCATGTGCAATTGTCTAGTGGTCCCAAAAAGTAATGATTCTTTTTCTTGTTCTTGGTGCAGTAATGGCTCATGACAAGGATTGTCATTGTCATAGTTTGCTACGATGGGGAATTTGTGATTGGGGAGGATGAGTGGGAGTATGAGGGTGGAAATGAGGGCACCATCTTTGTGGATATAAAGAAGGCATCTTATATAGGATTTCTTAGGGATATAAAGACTTATTTGCCTTGTAAAGTTCGAATTGCTTTGTATTGTATTCCTGGGAAAGACTTAAGTGATGGTTTGAGATGCTTAGAAGATGATAATGGTCTTAGGGATGTTCTATACCATTATCTTCATGGTGAAGAGGTAAAAATATTTGTTGAGTACAATAGTGAAAGTGAGGATGAAGATGATGATGGAGAGAGCGCCGAAGTAGGACAAGAAGGAGATGGTATTCAAGGTAGTACTGATGTTAGGGTCGAAGGAGGGCAGGATAGATATGATGAACATGAGAGAAGCGCAGATGCAGTTCACCGAAGTGATGATGACATAGGTGATGTCACAATCTCTGGATTAGAATGGGAAGTAGCTGAATCAACTGATGATGATGATGGAGGGTTGCCTGCTGAAAATTTTATAAGTGACGACGACGACGAGGAGCTTGTACAGTCAAGAATACAGCGAAGGGATTTTTTGACAGCTAAGTTTGTAGCTTTGCAAGTAGCCGATGAAGTTCCAAACAGTCCGAAGGCCCCGGATCTTTGGTCTTTGCGGGCGAGGAGACTGACTATGAAGAAAGCGTCGAGAATGCTACTTCCCAAGATGAGCTTGAAGAAGATGAAGGACCTGTGCATAGAAGGAAAAGGAAAAGTAAGTTTCCTTCTTATGATCCATCCGTTGCCTCTCCCACTTTGTCGGTAGGCATGAAATTTCATGATGCGAAACAATTTAGAGAAGCTATCTTTGAAGAACTCCATTGCTGCACAAAGGAACATTGACTTCATTAGAAACACTAAGACCTCTGTAAGAGCTAGGTGTTCGCAGCAAAATTGTCCATGGAAGATCTATGGTGCATTTGTTAGGAGAAGTGGATCTTTCCAGATCAGAGCCTACCAAGAGGAACATACTTGTTCCATTAATTTTGAGAATAAAAGGATAACAAGTGCATGATTGTCGAAGCACTTCTTTGAATTGATTAAGCCGATGCCTCGATGAATACTACTCGATTCGGGATCTTTGGTGAAGGAGTAGGTAGGCATTAATATATCCGGGAATCAATGTAAAAGATCGAAGCAAAATGTGATGAAGATACTCATTGGTCAGTACAACGGTGAATATGGACAATTGTGGGACTATGCTTGGGAGTGTAGGCTGCAAAATCCTGGAAGTAGAGTGTATGTAGAGGTCGTGGAGAGACCACTTCCTGATATTGGGACGAAGTTCGATAAATTCTATGTTTGCTTCGATGCATGCAAACGAGGATTTTTATCTGGTTGTAGACGGATTATAGGATTGGACGGGTGTTTTTTGAAGGGCTTATGCAAGGGAGAATTGCGGCCGCAATTGGAAGAGATGCAAACAACCAAATGTTTCCCCCGGCTTGGGCTGTTGTGAAGGTAGAGAACAAGGACAATTGGTCCTGATTCCTCAAAAATTTGATGACTGATTTGGAGATAACAAATGGGGCAGGGTGGGCGTTCATGAGCGACCAACAAAAGGTAATGTTTACGTTTTAAAAAGTTTGGTCACTTGTTTGCTTTTTGATATCAACATGTCATTTTTTGATTTTTTATATTTTGAATTATTGCAGGGACTGGTTCCAGCAATAGCTGAGTTGTTGCCTTATGCTGAACATCGAATGTGTGCGCGGCACATATACGCAAATTGGGCAAAGACCTATAAAGGGGACAAGTTGCAGGCGCAATTTTGGCAGCTAGCAAAAAGCACGAATATGGCTGACTTTAGGATGGCCAAAGAAGAGATGCTTCAATTGACAAATGATGGTTATGATGCACTGTCCCAAACAAACTCAAAGCATTGGTGTAGGGCGTTTTTCAGCGAGGAATTCAAGTGCGATAACATTGATAACAACATCTACGAAGCATTCAATGGGAGGATAATAGATGCCAGATGCAAACCAATTATCTCGATGCTTGAAGACATACGGGTTTTGGTCATGACTCGGCTGCACAGACAAAGAGATGAGACTGCAAAGTGGACTAAGCAATATGGTCCTAGGATTGCTAAGAAATTGGTTGACAACTTGGCCGCAAGTAGGTATTGTCATCCCATTTGGAATGGGGATGAAGGATATGAGATAATGAAGGGTTCCGATAAGTATGTTGTCCATTTAGGTACGATGAAGTGTTCATGTAAAGCATGGCAACTAAGTGGAATTCCTTGTGCACATGCCATATGTGCAATTCAATTGAAGGGCCACAAACACGAAGACTACCTTGATGATTGGTACAAGAAACCGAAATATCTTGCTTCGTATCAATTCATGTTGCAGCGAATTAGAAGTAGCAAGTTCTGGGAGCCAACAGATCGTGAAGCACCTCAACCTTTGCCACTAAAGAAGAGAATGGGAAGACCAAAGAAAAAACGAAAAATGACAGAGGGAGAGGACTCATGTCACCGTAGGATGAATAGGACATGTGTATCGATAAAGTGCTCTTTTTGCCACATAGCATGGCACAATATTAAGGGTTGTCAATTAAAGAAGCAGCAGGAACAATTGAGGCCAGCTGAAGGGCCTAGTGAAGGGACAGTTGAAGAAGGAGAAATAGAAAGGCGAAGTGAGTCGACTGTTCTTCAGTCGACGACAATAAACCCAGTAAGTCATGACAATTGTGTTTATGTTGCTTTATGGTTTGTTATGAATATGTACATAGATATAAGTGACATGTATGTAATGTCTTTGTCTTTGTCAGTCACCGTGACACATGAAGAATTGGCCGAAGCCCCTTTATACCTGAAAATGAAGGGCTGTTCAAAGAAGGCAAGGTAGAAGACAGCCCAAAGAAGCGGAGGGCGTTAAGTCGGCGCTGTTCTTCAAAGCAACGAGAAAAAAATACCCGGTCAGTTCAATGATTTGAGTTTACTTTTCATTTACGTTCTAATATGGCCTGATGTTATATTTATCATGTCCTTTGCCTTTTCCTTAGGTTCGAAGAAGGCAAGCTAGAGCTCAGCTGCCAATAGAGGGCCCAACTGAAGGGCCACCACAAGATCCATCACCAAGGTCATCACAAAGGCCACTAGAAGGGTTATCACAAGGGCCACCACCAAAGCCAACCAAAGGTGTCATTGAAGCTGAAGGCCTAACTAGAAAAACAACCAGAAGAAAGCCAAATCAAGAGCCACCTACAAGAAGGCCATCTACAAGATGCCTAGCTGAAGAATTGGCCGAAGAAGCCCCTGCTGTAGCTGAACAGCCACAAGAGCCCAAGAAATCACATGCGAGAAGAAGAGGCAACCAATCACAAGTACTTGAAAGTGACGCTCCCCTTCGAACAAGAGGGGCTCTTGGGAAGAGGCTAAAACAATATGGTTATGGCATTTATACAGATGAGCGTTCTGGAACAATTATTCTTAATGTAAGTTTTATAGGCTGCATTTAATTTAATTTATAGTGCAAACTTTTGTTCATAATTGAGTTTTCTTTTTGAAGCCTGGGAGAAGTTCAGAGGTTCTTATCTCTCAAGGCCGAACTCAAGAATCAACGGTTGCACCAACAAAGAAGAAGACATTACTGCGCTAACAAGAAAGAAGAGTAAGAAGAACCCGGTTGCGAGTCCATCCGAATCGGTTCAGCCTACAACAGTTGCAGCTCCTTCTGAATCAGTTCAGCCTAGGCCAATTGCAGCTCCATCAGAATCAACGCATCCCAAGACAGTTGAAGAAGAAGTCTCATGTCTAGTTAGAAAAAGTGTAAGGATTATGAATCAAGTGCGAGGTCCATCAAAACAAGCACAAACATGAGGCATTGTGCATATTGATTGATGAAATGGGATGTGATATGGTTTGTGGGGCTGAGGAGTCAGTTGTAAACATCTGTGGATGTTTGTTTTGTTTTTTTTTTTTTTTTTTATAATAGTTTGTTATTGAGTTAATTGAGTTTGTGAGACTTCATTTCAAAATCAATGGAACGGTTGTTGCTTGTCATTTTTGGCATGCCTTTTTCATTTTTTCATTTTTTTTTTTTTAACTTTTACTTATTGCTACTTCTGGTGGTGGATATGTGGTGGTGACTGGGGTGCTCGTGTGGCTGGTGGTGGCGGCTGGTGAAGCCTGGTGGTGGATATGTGGTGGTGACTAGGTGCTCGTGTGGCTGGTGGTGGTGGTTGGTGAAGCCTGTTGGTGGATATGTGGTGGTGACTGGGGTGCTCGTGTGGCTGGTGGTGGCGGCTAGTGAAGCCTAGTGGTGGTGGGTTGGGTTGGAGGTTTTTGCTGCACCTGGTGCAAGATGTAAGTGTGCAATATGCACAACTTGCACCAGGTAGTGCTGGTGCAAGCTGGTGTAAGACACCTTATACTAGAAACTTATGCAGCAACATACCACCAGCATAGTGGTGGCTGGTGGTGGCTCAAGTGGATGCCTGGGATGCTTGGTGTGGCTGGTGGTGATGATGACTGAAGGCCAATGGTGGCCAGTGGTGGGCGGTGGTGGCGGCTGGTAGTAGCTGATGTGTACAAAAAAAAATGGCACTTAACTGATCACATTCTAAAAAACCTAGCACTTAAGTGTTCACTTTTAATAATAAGTGGCACTTAAGTGATCATTTTAATAATAATTTGACACTTAAATGACTTTTTTTTTTTTATCACGACCGGCACTTAAGTGATTACTAGATACAACTTATAGCACTCGAGTAATCACTCGTGTACATTTCTATGTATATGGTGGTTTGCAGCAAAACGGAGAAGCTGCTTTGGTTTACACATTTTGCTGGTTTACATTCAATTCAAGTAAAATAGTCACCACAACACATCGACCTAATATACATTCCATCATCACTGATTTATATTTTAGAATAAGCAAAAACATTGTACAAACAGTATTTGTCGAAATCATTCAATCATTCATTCATTCAAAACAAGTACATTTCTCCACACATTTACAACTATGGCAGTCGGAGAAACTTCTTCTCATCTCCCAGCACTTTACATTTCATCATAAAGTAGGATAGACAAAAAAACAGCAACACAATAAACGCTTGGTAACACTTCCGTTCAATTTTCATTTTTGAAACTTCGTTCTTCAAATGGTTAACGAGAAGATGCTTGAGCTTGAGCTTGCATTGAGTCAACATCGTCCAAGTCGTCCACAAGCGTAGATGGAGGTTGATGACATCCATCAAGTAGGTCCAATATCACCTCTGTGGCTAGGTGAGAGAATTTCGCATCGACCTATTTGAAGTATTTGCACTTCGAGTCTTCTCTGTATCGGGCACATCCATAGAATCTTCTCCCGGGATTCGTTCGAGTCCACGATGTTCTTCTTAGACTTGGTAACTCACAAAAACAGAAACGCTCGCCTTCTCCTTCGCTTTGACGAGAGAAATTTGAGCCACTGCTGAAAGTCCTGCTCTCCATTTCCAATATTCGGTGGTAGAATTTGGGCAAATCGAATTAGGGTGTGGGATTAGGGCTCCAGCGTTTCAATGGCATTTTGCCCGATTTAGGGTTTTAGATTTAGGGCAAATGGGGAAGACGACGGCGTTTTTGCTGATTTAAGGGCTCTATTTTAGGCCAGCACCCGAAACGACGTCGTTTGGGGTGAATTCGAGTTGACTCAGCTCTCCGGCGAGACACGTCGGCGAGAAATATTATTATTTCAATGCCACGTATGATTTCCGGCCAGCTTCGCCGGAGATGGCACTCAGGTGTTCCACTTTTCTTAAAATGTGGCACTTAAGTGTACCTTTCGTAAGTTATGGCATTTAAGTGTCCCTTTGTGCAAAGTTATGGCACTTGAAGCGTTCTTTTGCCGCAAAATTGATAAATAAAAAATTATGACTGAATTTTATGGGGAATTGAATCTAACTTGACTATTTAAATGTAGATCAATAACCCGTCACATCTATTGTTGTATCGTCTTTAAGTATCAATCTTAGTAAGCCTATCATAACTAAATTTGGTTTGCACAAATTCAAGTATTGCCTATAACATAGTACGTTTAGTATTTCAATACAAAGCAAGAATATACTGAAAATTCTCGCACCGGGGCACTTTGTTGTCTTTTGCTTATTTTCTCATTATTGACTTAGCTCAATCATCCTAATAAATTAATTGCGCATGTTTTACATGTAGTTAGGTACAATGGAATGTTCATATGTAAAACCCATCAGTTCAATATCATATTAATCTTCTCTCAACCACTAAAAATGATATAATGATATTTTCACACACATACATATTTACGTTATATATAAGACATGAAGTCAAGATCCTCCAATCCCCCGCTATTTCTAAAATTTAACGGCAAAATTTTCAATTAAAAAGCGATGAACAGGAGAGGTATCTGTCTATATCTGCGACTTAATTACGAATGAGGTACATGCAACTATCAGTAACAAAAATCAAACTCAAGCTTGTTCAGCGAGAAAATGAAGTGCTCAAACTTCCCGTGATCATTACAGCACTTCCATCATATTGTGCTTAACTTTCGTCAAGAGCTTGGAAACAAAGAATCGAATAGAAAGTTGCATTATGCTGATAAAGCAAAGTCAAATATGGGGTCCAATTTATTGAGTCTCATCACCCAATAGAACTCTCGATAACATAATCAATTAAATACTTTCAAATAGAGGTAGATGCATCGACCTGATTTACATTATTACTTAGCAATAACACATCAATAATAATCTCAGCCATTGTAAACCCGAGGTGAGCTAGGAGCTCGTAACGTCGGCAATGACGAGCATAGGTGAGCTCCGCACGTCGGACTTCAGAACTCTTTAGCAATGCAAACAGAAGAGAATGTCGAGGGTTAGGAATCTCTGGAGAGTAGACATTGGTGGGATATGAAAACCTTGAACTTTGATTGCTGTGCAGAGCGAAGGATGCGAAGTTAGCATTTTATGTGAACTCTGTGGGTTGTTGTTGATATATGAGGCTCGAATTTGGAAAGTTTTGATTAGGTGTTGACTTAAATAAAGTTGGATATGTGAAGTGATGACTCATAAAGACATTAGTTATACATATACATATATATATATATATATATATATATATGTGTAAACGTTTATTTGGGATTAATTAAATTCAGTCTTTTTCCTTTTTCTTCTTCCTCGTGCGGGCCTAGCCCATTTTCCCTTTCTCTCGGCCCGGCCCGCGCGCTCTTCTTCCTCCTTCCTCCCTCACAGTCACGCGGCTCACACCTCCTCTGTGGCGACAGAGACGTACAACGGTACAGGAGCAGAAAGCAAAAGCAGCCGGCCGGCAAACTGGCAGTGGTAGAAGCCATGTGCCCTTGCCGGTTGCCTTTAAGAGGGAGAGAGGAGCTTCTTTGAAGTGGGATTCGGAGGGGAACTCGCTGGAGATAGAGAGGAAGCGGGGGCAAGGGGGGGGGGGGGGGAGAGAGAGAGAGAGAGATTTCCTCCGCCTTCGCCGGTGGTACGTCTGAATCGCCTCGACCTTCTGCAGAAGCCAACTGACCTGTCGCCGTTCGTCGCAGCAAACTCCTGAACTAGGTAACCCCGGAAACGCTTTGCTTTTTAAGTTCGAGAATGAGACCAAACCGTACAAACTACAAACTGGTTTGTTGTTGCTAATAACGTTGATTTGGAGCTTAATATGTTGGGTTTATGCCACGGACGGCATTAAATCCAAATCTAGAAGTGGTTTCCGAATCGTACATCCCATGTTCGATAAAATGCTTCAATGAAGAACCGAACTCGAATCTTTTAAAACTAAAGCTTACATCTATGTTATCTACGTTTACATCTATGTTATCTACGTGATTTGTTCTAATATTGCTGTCTTGACACTGACATCTACATTTTCTTTGATTTTGTGGCATATCGTTTGATGCCCGAGTCGGCCATAGACGAACGTTTTCTCGTCGGAAAATCCACGCCCTTCGCCCGGGGGGGGGGGGGAGAGAGTGAGATTTTCTCCCCCTTCGCCAGTGGTCCGTCAGAATCGCCTTGACCTTCTGCAGAAGCCAACTGACCCGTTGCCGTTCGTCGCAGCAAACTCCTGAACTAGGTAACCTCGGAAACGCTCCACCTCTCCCTTGCTTTTTAAGTTCGAGAATGAGACCAAACTGACGAGATTTTGAGCAAACCGTACAAACTACAAACTGGTTTGTTGCCAATAACGTTGATTTGGAGCTCAATATGTTGGGTTTATGCCACAAACGGCATCAATTCCGAATCGCACATCTCATGTCCGATAAAATGTTTCAATGAAGAACCGAACTTGAATCTTTTAAAACTAAAGTTTACATTGACAGTTGGAAATCTGCTTGGAAACATGGCTTCCAAAAGCTTTAGTTCCATAGGACACATCATTTTGGAGATCCCAGCACCTTGAAGGCGAGGCGAAAGAAGAGAATGAAGATTCCACAGATAAAATTCCCTGTTTTTCCAGAGAAAATTCCCTTTCCGTCCATTTTTTGCCCGAAAAATCTCGACAGTTGGAAATCTGCTTGGAAACATGGCTTCCCAAAAGCTTTAGTTCCGTATGACACATCATTTTGGAGATTCCAGCCCCATTAAGACGAGGCAAAACAAGAGAATGAAGATTCCACAGAGAAAATTCCCTGTTATTCCATAGAAAATTCCATTTCCAGCCTTTTTTTGCTTAAAAAACCCCCACAGTTGGAAATCTGCTTGGAAACATGGCTTCCAAAAGCTTTAGTTCAGTATGACACATCATTTCGGAGATCCCAGCACCTTGAAGGCGAGGCAAAACAAGAGAACGAAGATTCCACAGACAAAATTCCCTGTTTTTCCATAAAAAAAATTCCCTTTCCGGCCATTTTTTTCTTGAAAAACCTCGACAGTTGGAAATCTGCTTGGAAACATGGCTTCCAAAAGCTTTAGTTCCGTAGGACACATCATTTCGGAGATCCTAGCATCCTGAAGGCAAGGCAAAAGAAGAGAACGAAGATTCCACAAATAAAATTCCCTGTTATTCCATAGAAAATTCCCTTCCCGGACTTTTTTTGCTTGAAAAAACACCGACAGTTGGAAATCTGCTTAGAAACATGGCTTCCAAAACCTTTAGTTCCGTAGGACACATCATTTCGGAGATCCCAGTACCCTGAAGGCGAGGCGAAAGAAGAGAACGAAGATTCCGCAGATAAAATTCCCTGTTTTTCATAGAAAATTCCCTTTCGGGCCATTTTTTGCCTGAAAAACCCCGACAGTTGGAAATTTGCTTGGAAACATGGCTTCCAAAAGCTTTAGTTCCGTACGGCACATTATTTTGGAGATCCCAGCACCCTGAAGGCGAGGCAAAACAAGAGAACGAAGATTCCACAGAGAAAATTCCCTATTTTTGCATAGAAAATTCTCTTTTCGGCCATTTTTTGCCTGAAAAACCCCGACAGATGGAAATCTGCTTGGAAACATGGCTTCCAAAACCTTTAGTTCCGTACTACACATCATTTTGGAGATCCCAGCATCCTAAAGGCAAGGCGAAAGAAGAGAACAAAGATTCCACTGATAAAATTCCCTGTTTTTCCATAGAAAATTCCCTTTCCGGCCATTTTTTGCTTGAAAAACCCCGACAGTTGGAAATCTGGTTGGAAACATGGCTTCCAAAAGCTTTAGTTCCATACAACACATCATTTTGGAGATCCCAACACCCTGAAGGCGAGACAAAACAAGAGGAAGAAGATTCCACAGAGAAAATTCCCTTTCCGGCCATTTTTTGCCTGAAAAACCCCGACAGTTGGAAATCTGCTTGGAAACATGGCTTCCAAAAGCTTTAGTTCCGTAGGACACATCATTTCGGAGATCCTAGCATCCTGAAGGCAAGGCAAAAGAAGAGATCGAAGATTCCACAGATAAAATTCCCTGTTTTTTCATAGAAAATTCCCTTTCCGGCCATTTTTTTCCTGAAAAAACCTAACAATTAAAATCTGCTTCGAAACATGGCTTCCAAAACCTTTAGTTCCATACGACACATCATTTTGGAGATCCTAGTACCCTGAAGGCGAGGCAAAACAAGAGAACGAAGATTCCACAGAGAAAATTCCCTGTTTTTCCATAGAAAAGTCCATTTCCGGCCATTTTTTGCCTGAAAAACCCCGATAGTTGGAAATCTCCTTGGAAACATGGCTTCCAAAAGGTTTAGTTCCGCACGACTCATTATTTCGGAGATCCCAGCACCCTGAAGGCAAGGCAAAACAAGAGAACTAAGATTCCACAGAGAAAATTCCCTGTTTTTCAATAAAGAATTCCATTTCCGACCATTTTTTGTCTGAAAAACCCCGACAGTTGGAAATCTGCTTGGAAACATGGCTTCCAAAAGCTTTAGTTTCGTACGACACATCATTTTGGAGATCCCAGCATCCTAAAGGCGAGGTGAAAGAAGAGAACAAAGATTCCACTGATAAAATTCCCTGTTTTTCCATAAAAAATTCCCTTTCCGGTCATTTTTTGCTTGAAAAACCCGACAGTTGGAAATCTGGTTGGAAACATGGCTTCCAAAAGCTTTAGTTCCATACAGCACATCATTTTGGAGATCCCAGCACCCTGAAGGCGAGGCAAAACAAGAGAACGAAGATTCCACAGAGAAAATTCCCTGTTTTTCCATAGAAAATTCCCTTTCCGGACATTTTTTGCCTGAAAAACCCCGACAGTTGGAAATCTGCTTGGAAACATGTCTTAGAAAAGCTTTAGTTCCGTAGGACACATCATTTCGGACATCCTAGCATCTTGAAGGCAAGGCGAAAGAAGAGAACGAAGGTTCCACAGATAAAATTCCCTGTTTTTCCATAGAAAATTCTCTTTCCGGCCATTTTTTGCCTGAAAGAACCTGAGAATTAAAATATGCTTGGAAACATGGCTTCCAAAACCTTTAGTTCCATACGACACATCATTTTGGAGATCCCAGCACCCTGAAGGCTAGGCAAAACAAGAGAACAAAGATTCCACAGATAAAATTCCCTGTTTTTCAATAAAGAATTCCATTTCTGACCATTTTTTGTCTGAAAAACCCCGACAGTTGGAAATCTGCTTGGAAACATGGCTTCCAAAAGCTTTAGTTTCGTACGACACATCATTTTCAAGATTCCAGCGCTGTGAAGGTGAGGCAAAACAAGAGAATGAAGATTCCACAGAGAAAATTACCTGTTATTCCATAGAAAATTCCCATTCCAGACTTTTTTTTCTGGAAAAACACCAACAGTTGCAAATTTGCTTGGAAACATGGCTTCCAAAACCTTTAGTTCCATAGGACACATCATTTCGGAGATCCCAGCACCCTGAAGGCGAGGCAAAACAAGAGAACGAAGATTCCATAGAGAAAATTCCCTGTTTTTCCATAGAAAATTCCCTTTCCGGCCATTTTTTGCCTAAATAACCCCGACAGTTGAAAATCTGCTTGGAAATATGGCTTACAAAAGCTTTAGTTCCGTAGGACACATCATTTCGGAGATCCCAGCACCCCTGAAGGCGAGGCGAAAGAAGAGAACGAAGATTCCAAAGATAAAATTCCTTGTTTTTCATAGAAAATTACCTTTCCGGCCATTTTTTGCCTGAAAAACCCCGACAGTTGGAAATCTGCTCGGAAACATGGCTTCCAAAAGCTTTCGTTCCCTACGACACATCATTTTAGAGATCCCAGTACCCTAGAGGCTGGCCAAAGAAGAGAACGAATGTTCAACTGATAAAATTCCCCGTTTCTCCATAGAAAATTCCCTTTCCGGCCATTTTTTGCCTGAAAAACCCCGACAGTTGGAAATCTGCTTGGAAACATGACTTCCAAAAGCTTTAGTTCGATACGACAAATCATTTCATAGATCCCAGCACCCTGAAGGCGAGGCAAAACAAGAGAACGAAGATTCCACAGGCAAAATTCCCTGTTTTTCCATAAAAAATTTCCTTTCCGGCCATTTTTTTCTTGAAAAACCTCAACAGTTTGAAATCTGCCTGCAAACATGGCTTCCAAAAGCTTTAGTTTCGTAGGACACATCATTTCGGAGATCCCAGCACCCTGAAGGCGAGGCGAAAGAAGAGAACGAAGATTCCACAAATAAAATTCCCTGTTTTTCATTGAAAATTACCTTTCCGGCCATTTTTTGTTAGAAATAGCCCGACAGTTGGAAATCTACTTGGAAACAATGCTTCCAAAATCTTTAGTTCCGTACGACACATCATTGTGGAGATCCCAGCACCCTGAAGGCGAGGAAAAACAAGAGAACGAAGATTCCACAGAGAAAATTCCCTGTTTTTCCATAAAAAATTCTCTTTCCGGCCATTTTTTGCTTGAAAAACCCCGACAGTTGGAAATCTGCTTGGAAACATGGCTTCCAAAACCTTTAGTTCCTTACAACACATCATTGTGTAGATCCCGGCATCCTAAAGGCGAGGCGAAAGAAGAGAACCAAGATTCCACGATAAAATTCTGTTTTTCCATAAAAATTTCCTTTCCGGCCATTTTTTTCTTTCCAGTTTGAAATTGCGCACGGAAACATGGCTTCCAAAAGCTTTAGTTTCGTAGGACACATCATTTGAAAAACCTGAAGGCAAGGCGAAAGAAGAGAACGAAGATTGATAAAATTCCCTGTTTTTCCATAAAAAAACATGGCATTTTTTCGACTATTAAAATGCTTGGAAAACTGGCTTCCAAAAGCTTTAGTTCCGTACGACACATCATTTTGGAGATCCCAGACACCGAAAGCGAGGCAAAACACATTCCCTGTTTTTCATAAAAAATTCTCTTTCCGGCCATTTTTTGCTTGAAAAACCCCGAGATCGCTTGGAAACATGGCTTCCAAAACCTTTAGTTCCTTACAACACATCATTGTGTAGAGGTAAAGGCGAGGCGAAAGAAGAGAACCAAGATTCCACAAATAAAATTCCCTGTTTTTCATTGAAAATTACCTTTCCATTGAAAATTACCTTTCCGGCCATTTTTTGCTAGAAATCCCAGCACCCCGAAGGCGAGGCGAAAGAAGAGAACGAAGATTCCACAAATAAAATTCCCTGTTTTTCATTGAAAATTACCTTTCCGGCCATTTTTTGCTAGAAATACGGTTGGAAATCTACTTGGAAACAATGCTTCCAAAATCTTTAGTTCCGTACGACACATCATTGTGGAGATCACAGCACCCTGAAGGCGAGGAAAAACAAGAGAACGAAGATTCCACAGAGAAAATTACCTGTTTTTCCATAGAAAATTCTCTTTCCGGCCATTTTTTGCTTGAAAAACCCCGAAAGTTGGAAATCTGCTTGGAAACATGGCTTCCAAAACCTTTAGTTCCTTACGACACATCATTTTGTAGATCCCGGCATCCTAAAGGCGAGGCGAAAGAAGAGAACCAAGATTCCACTGATAAAATTCCCTGTTTTTCCATAAAAAATTCCCATTCCGGCCATTTTTTGCTTGAAAAACCCCGACAGTTGGAAATCTGCTTGGAAACACGGCTTCCAAAACCTTAAGTTCCGTAGGACACATCATTTCGAAGATCCTAGTATCCTGAAGGCAAGGCGAAAGAAGAGAACGAAGATTCCACAGATAAAATTCCCTGTTTTTCCATAAAAAAATGCCCTTTCCGGCCATTTTTTGCCTGAAAAAACCTGACTATTAAAATCTGCTTGGAAACCTGGCTTCCAAAAGCTTTAGTTCCGTACGACACATCATTTTGGAGATCCCAGCACCCTGAAGGCGAGGCAAAACAAGAGAACGAAGATTCCACAGAGAAAATTCCCTGTTTTTCCATAGAAAATTCCCTTTTCGGCCATTTTTTGCCTGAAAAACCACGATAGTTGGAAATCTCCTTGGAAACATGGCTTCCAAAAGGTTTAGTTCCGTACGACTCATTATTTCGGAGATCCCAGCACCCTGAAGGCGAGGCTAAAGAAGAGAACGAAGATTCCACAGATAAAATTCCCTGTTTTTCATTGAAAATTACCTTTCCGGCCGTTTTTTGCTAGAAAAACCCCAACAGTTGGAAATCTACTTGGAAACAATGCCTCCAAAAGCTTTAGTTCCGTACGACACATCATTGTGGAGATCCCAGCACCCTGAAGGCGAAGCAAAACAAGAGAACGAAGATTCCACAGAGAAAATTCCCTGTTTTTCCATAGAAAATTCTCTTTCCGGCCATTTTTTGCTTGAAAAACCCCGACAGTTGGAAATCTGCTTGGAAACATGGCTTCCAAAACCTTTGGTTCCGTACGACACATCATTTTGGAGATTTCGGCATCCTAAAGGCGAGGCGAAAGAAGAGAACCAAGATTCCACTGATAAAATTCCCTGTTTTTCAATAGAAAATTCCCTTTCCGGCCATTTTTTGTTTGAAAAACCCCGACAGTTGGAAATCTGCTTGGAAATATGGCTTCCAAAACCTTTAGTTCCATACGACACATCATTTTGGAGATCCCACCATCCTGAAGGCAAGGCAAAACAAGAGGAAGAAGATTCCACAGAGAAAATTCCCTGTTTTTCCATAGAAAATTCTCTTTCCAGCCATTTTTTGGCTAAAAAACCCGACAGTTGGAAATCTGCTTGGAAACATGGCTTATAAAAGCTTTAGTTCCGTAGGACACATCCTTTCGGAGATCCCAGCACCCTGAAGGCGAGACGAAAGAAGAGAATGAAGATTCCACAGAGAAAATTCCCTGTTTTTCCATAGAAAATTCACTTTCCGGCCATTTTTTGCCTGAAAAACCCCAACAGTTGGAAATCTGCTTGGAAAAATGGCTTAGAAATGATTTAGTTCCGTAGGACACATCATTTTGGAGATCCCATCAAGAGCACCCGAAGGCGAGGCGAAAGAAGAGAACGAAGATTCCAAAGATAAAATTCCTGCCATTTTTTTTCGTAGAAGATTCCCTTTCCGGCCATTTTTTTTGCTTGAAAAACCCGACAGACCATTTTTTTGGAAATCTGCTCGGAAACATGGCTTCCCAAAGCTTTAGTTCCCTACGACACATCATTTTGGAGATCCCAGTAAAACACCCTAAAGGTGAGTCGACGAAGAGAACGAAGATTCCACTGATAAAATTCCCTGTTTTTCCATAGAAAATTCCCTTTCCGGCCATTTTTTGACTGAAAAAACCTGACAATTGAAATCTGCTTGGAAACATGGCTTCTAAAAGCTTTAGTACAGTACGACACATCATTTTGGAGATCCCAGCACCCTGAAGGCGAGGTAAAACAAGAGAACGAAGATTCCACAGAGAAAATTCCCTGTTTTTCCATAGAAAATTCCCTTTCCGGCCATTTTTTCCCTGAAAAACCCCGATAGTTGGAAATATCCTTGGAAACATTGCTTCCAAAAGGTTTAGTTCCGTACGACTCATTATTTCGGAGATCCCCAAAGACGTCGAAGGCGAGGCAAAACAAGAGCGCGAAGATTCCACAGAGAAAATTCCCTGTTTTTCAATAAAGAATTCCATTTCCGACCATTTTTTGTCTGAAAAACCACGACAGTTGGAAATCTGCTTGGAAACATGGCTTCCAAAAGCTTTAGTTTCGTAGGACACATCATTTTGGAGATTCCAGCACCGTGAAGGTGAGGCAAAACAAGAGAATGAAGATTGCATAGAGAAAATTCCCTGTTATTCCATAGAAAATTCCCATTCCAGACTTTTTTTGCTTGAAAAACACCGACAGTTGGAAATCTGCTTGGAAACATGGCTTCCAAAAAGATTTAGTTCCGTAGGACACATCATTTCGGAGATCCCAGTACCCTGAAGGCGAGGCGAAAGAAGAGAACGAAGATTCCACAGATAAAATTCCTTGTTTTTCATAGAAAATTCCCTTTCCGGCCATTTTTTGCCTGAAAAACCCCGACAGTTGGAAATCTGCTTGGAAAAATGTCTTAGAAAAGATTTAGTTCCGTAAGAAACATCATTTCGGAGATCCCAAGAGCACCCTGAAGTCGAGGCGAAAGAAGAGAATGAAGATTCCACGAGATAAAATTCCCTGTTTTTCGTAGAAGATTCCCTTTCCGCCGTATTTTGCTTGAAAACCCCGACGAGTTGGAAATCTGCTTGAAAACCCACGACCGTTGGAAATATGCTCGGCCACATGGCTTCCCAAAGCTTTAGTTCCGTATGAAACATCATTTTGGAGATCCCAGTACCCTAAAGGCGAGTCAACAGAAGAGAACGAAGATTCCACTGATAAAATTCCCTGTTTTTCCATAGAAAATTCCCTTTCCGGCCATTTTTGACCGAAAAACCCGACAATTGAAATCTGCTTAGAAACATGGCTTCCAAAAGCTTTAGTTCAGTACGAAACATCATTTTGGAGATCCCAGCACCCTGAAGGCGAGGCAAAACAAGAGAACGAAGATTCCACAGAGAAAATTCCCTATTTTTCCATAGAAAATTCCCTTTCCGGCCATTTTTTCCCTGAAAAACCCCGATAGTTGGAAATCTCCTTGGAAACATTGCTTCCAAAAGGTTTAGTTCCGTACGACTCATTATTTCGAGATCCCAAAGACGTCGAAGGCGAGGCAAAACAAGAGCGCGAAGATTCCACAGACAAAATTCCCTGTTTTTCAATAAAGAATTCCATTTCCGACCATTTTTTGACTGAAAAACCCCGACAGTTGGAAATCTGCTTGGAAACATGGCTTCCAAAAGCTTTAGTTCCGTTTGACACATCATTTTGGAGATTCCAGTACCGTGAAGGTGAGGCAAAACAAGAGAATGAAGATTGCATAGAGAAAATTCCCTATTATTCCATAGAAAATTCCCATTCCAGACTTTTTTTGCTTGAAAAACACCCACAGTTGGAAATCTGCTTGGAAACATGGCTTCCAAAACCTTCAGTTTCGTAGGACACATCATTTCGGAGATCCCAGCACCCTGAAGGCGAGGCAAAACAAGAGAACGAAGATTCCGCAGAGAAAATTCCCTGTTTTTCCATAGAAAATTCCCTTTCCGGCCATTTGTTGCACGAAAAAGGCCGACGGTTGGAAATCGCTTGGAAACATTGCTTCCAAAAGCTTTAGCTCCGTAGGACACATCATTTCGGATATCCCAGCACCCTGAAGGCGAGGCGAAAGAAGAGAACGAAGATTCCACAGATAAAATTCCCTGTTTTTCATTGAAAATTACCTTTCCGGCCATTTTTTTGCTAGAAAAACCCCGACAGTTGGAAATCTACTTGGAAACAATGCTTCCAAAAGCTTTAGTTCCGAACGACACATCATTGTGGAGATCCCAGCACCCTGAAGGCGAGGCAAAACAAGAGAACGAAGATTCCACAGAGAAAATTCCCTATTTTCCATAGAAAATTCTCTTTCCGGCCATTTTTTGGCTGAAAAACCCCGACAGTTGAAAATCTGCTTGGAAACATGGCTACCAAAACCTTTAGTTCCGTAGGACACATCGTTTTGGAGATCCCGGCCTCCTAAAGGCGAGGCGAAAGAAGAGAACCAAGATTCCACTGATAAAATTCCTCGTTTTTCCATAGAAAATTCCCATTTCGGCCATGTTTTGTTTAAAAAACCCCGAAAGTTGGAAATCTGGTTGGAAACATGGCTTCCAAAAGCTTTAGTTCCATACAACACATCATTTTGGAGATCCTACCACCCCGAAGGCGAGGCAAAACAAGAGGAACAAGATTCCACAGAGAAAATTCCCTGTTTTTCCATTGAAAATTCTCTTTCCAGCCATTTTTTGCCTGAAAAACCCGGACAGTTGGAAATCTGCTTGGAAACATGGCTTACAAAAGCTTTAGTTTCGTAGGACACATCATTTCGGAGATCCCAGCACCCTGAAGGCGAGGCGAAAGAAGAGAACGAAGATTCCACAGAGAAAATTCCCTGTTTTTCCATAGAAAATTCACTTTTCGTCCATTTTTTGCTTCAAAAACCCCGACAGTTGGAAATCTGCTTGGAAAAATGTCTTAGAAAAGATTTAGTTCCGTAGGAAACATCATTTCGGAGATCCCAGCACCCTGAAGGCGAGGCGAAAGAAGAGAACGAAGATTCCACAGATAAAATTCCCTGTTTTTCGTAGAAGATTCCCTTTCCCGCCGTATTTTGCTTGAAAACCCCGACCGTTGGAAATATGCTCGGAAACATGGCTTCCCAAAGCTTTAGTTCCGTATGAAACATCATTTTGGAGATCCCAGTACCCTAAAGGCGAGTCGACAGAAGAGAACGAAGATTCCACTGATAAAATTCCCTGTTTTTCCATAGAAAATTCCATTTCCGGCCATTTTTTGACTGAAAAAACCTGACAATTGAAATCTGCTTAGAAACATGGCTTCCAAAAGCTTTAGTTCACTACGACACATCATTTTGGAGATCCCAGCACCCTGAAGGCGAGGCAAAACAAGAGAACGAAGATTCCACAGAGAAAATTCCCTGTTTTTCCATAGAAAATTCCCTTTCCGGCCATTTTTTCCCTGAAAAACCTCGATAGTTTAGAAATCTCCTTGGAAACATTGCTTCCAAAAGGTTTAGTTCCGTACGACTCATTATTTCGGAGATCCCATCACGCTGAAGGCGAGGCAAAACAAGAGCGCGAAGATTCCACAGAGAAAATTCCCTGTTTTTCAATAAAGAATTCAATTTCCGACCATTTTTTGGCTGAAAAACCCCGACAGTTGGAAATCTGCTTGGAGACATGGCTTCGAAAAGCTTTAGTTCCGTTTGACACATCATTTTGGAGATTCCAGTACCGTGAAGGTGAGGCAAAACAAGAGAATGAAGATTGCATAGAGAAAATTCCCTGTTATTCCATAGAAAATTCCCATTCCAGACTTTTTTCTCTTGAAAAACACCCACAGTTGGAAATCTGCTTGGAAACATGGCTTCCAAAACCTTCAGTTTCGTAGGACACATCATTTCGGAGATCCTAGCACCCTGAAGATGAGGCAAAACAAGAGAACGAAGATTCCGCAGAGAAAATTCCCTGTTTTTCCATAGAAAATTCCCTTTCCGGCCATTTGTTGCCTGAAAAAAGCCCGACAGTTGGAAATCTGCTTGGAAACATTGCTTCCAAAAGCTTTAGCTCCGTAGGACACATCATTTCGGATATCCCAGCACCCTGAAGGCGAGGCGAAAGAAGAGAACGAAGATTCCACAGATAAAATTCCCTGTTTTTCATTGAAAATTACCATTCCGGCCATTTTTTTGCTAGAAAAACCCCGACAGTTGGAAATCTACTTGGAAACAATGCTTCCAAAAGCTTTAGTTCCGAACGACACATCATTGTGGAGATCCCAGCACCCTAAAGGCGAGGCAAAACAAGAGAACGAAGATTCCACAGAGAAAATTCCCTGTTTGTCCATAGAAAATTCCCTTTCCGGCCATTTTTTGCCGAAAAACCCCGACAGTTGAAAATCTGCTTGGAAACATGGTTTACAAAAGCTTTACATCCATAGGACACATCATTTCGGAGGTCCCAACACCTGGAAGGCGAGGTGAAAGAAGAGAACGAAGATTCCACAGATAAAATTCCTTGTTTTTCATAGAAAATTCCCTTTTCGGCCATTTTTTGCCTGAAAAACCCCGACAGTTGGAAATCTGCTTGGAAACATGGCTTCCAAAAGCTTTAGTTCCAAAAGCTTTAGTTAGAGTAGGACACATTATTTCGGAGATCCAAGCACCCTGAAGGCGAGGCGAAAGAAGAGAACGAAGATTCCACAGATAAAATTCCCTGTTTTTCATTGAAAATTACCTTTCCGGCCATTTTTTTGCTAGAAAAACCCCGACAGTTGGAAATCTACTTGGAAACAATGCTTCCAAAAGCTTTAGTTCTGTACGACACATCATTGTAGAGATCCCAGCACCCTGAAGGCGAGGCAAAACAAGAGAACGAAGATTCCACAGAGAAAATTCCCTATTTTTCCATAGAAAATTCTCTTTCTGGCCATTTTTTGGTTGAAAAACCCCGACAGTTGGAAATCTGCTTGGAAACATGGCTTCCAAAACTTTTAGTTCCGTACGACACATCATTTGGGAGATCCCGGCCTCCTAAAGGCGAGGCGAAAGAAGAGAACCAAGATTCCACTGATAAAATTCCCTGTTTTTCCATAGAAAATTCCCTTTCCGGCCATGTTTTGTTTGAAAAACCCCGACAGTTGGAAATCTGGTTGGAAACATGGCTTCCAAAAGCTTTAGTTCCATACAACACATCATTTTGGAGATCCTACCACCCTGAAGGCGAGGCAAAACAAGAGGAAGAAGATTCCACAGAGAAAATTCCCTGTTTTTCCATAGAAAATTCTCTTTCCAGCCATTTTTTGCCTGAAAAACCCTAACAGTTGGAAATCTGCTTGGAAACATGGCTTACAAAAGCTTTAGTTCGGTAGAACACATCATTTCGAAGATCCCAGCACCCTGAAGGCGAGGCGAAAGAAGAGAACGAAGATTCCACAGAGAAAATTCCCTGTTTTTCCATAGAAAATTCACTTTCCGGCCATTTTTTGCCTGAAAAACCCCGACAGTTGGAAATCTGCTTGGAAAAAGGGCTTACAAAAGATGTAGTTCCGTAGGACACATCATTTCGGAGATCCCAGCACCCTGAAGGCGAGGCGAAAGAAGAGAACGAAGATTCCACAGATAAAATTCCCTGTTTTTCATAGAAGATTCCCTTTCCGGCCATTTTTTGCCTGAAAAACCCCGACAATTGGAAATCTGCTTGGAAACATGGCTTCCCAAAGCTTTAGTTCCCTACGACACATCATTTTGGAGATCCCAGCTGTGACATCCCAAATTTCACTGACCTTCATTAGTATAATTAGATCATTAGGAATTTAGATTAATTAGATTGGGCCAGAAAGTGAACCCGATGGATCGCGAGAAACGTGTGGGCTTGAGAAGTAAATGGGCCACACGAATTGGACTTAAGAAATCGAATGAGAGATTATGGGCTTGGACTCGGCTTGAAGTGGGCCAATGTTCGGAATTATTAGATTTGTAGATTTAGTTTAGTGGGCCGGGATTGTTATAGATTGAGCCTGTTGGGCCTGGAATGAATATTTAGGCCCGAATGATTTTAATTTATAGATTATAGTTATGATAACTTGATTAATGTTTATAAAACTAATATCAATTTCTAACTTTAGCATTTTTGTGATGAATTCTTTATAGACTAACATTGACTAGTCGATATGTTATGTCATTCGATATGTTATATATATGTTATGACTTTGTATAATTGGGATTAAGTAGAAACAAAAGGCAATTATATGAGAATATTAGAAACTAACGAACTAACTAATGATATCGATTAACTGTTAATTAGCGACGATCGACAGATGGCGAAAATCTTCATGCATGAAAGCCACGACATTTTTCTCTCTCTCATTTTCTCCATGCACTTGACACCCACGGTTTTCTATTCCCTAGAAACCGAAACCATCAGCCCAAGGAAGCATAATCATTAGCAAACTTCATCATTACACTAGCCTAGGGATTAGTTTGTAGACCTATTTTTCCCCTTAAGCTTCGTACACTCTCTCTCTCTCCATATAAAACCGAGCAACCCCCATCTTCATCTTCTTCTTTCTTTTTCTCTCGGCTGAGCAGCGAAAAACCAGAAGCAAACCAGCAATTTCTCCTTCTTGCATGCTGATTTTGAGTGTTGATCTTGAAGCATCTCTATGTTGTTTAGTAGCTGAAGCAAGGTAAGGAAAGATCTAAGTCTAAATTGAAAGTTATCCATTGTTTCATCAAGGGAGCTTGAGGATCTAACCAAACAGTGATGGATATAGTTTGTAGTTGCTGTTTTGAGGTTGATCTAAGCTTAGTGAGTGTTAGATTGAAGGTAGAAGCTATTGCATGTCACTCTTGAGTCTTGCATGTTTCGAAATCCTTGTGTGAGTATGCTGTTTTGTTGAGCGAAGTGATGAAATGGATGCCGAGTGGATGGATATGGTGTATGCTGTGATGAGTGAACTCACGGATGCGTTTATACTTCGAGCCGAGCTGTGGAATCGATCACTTGTTAGAGAAAGATATGCTGAAGTTGCTTTGAGTTGCTGTGAGTAAGCACTGAAGTATTTTAGAAGAGATTCGTGGATAGACAAGTTGTTTCGTTGAGTTAGAAGTGAGAAAATTTGTGTATCTATTCTGTTCTAAGTGAAAACAGTTATGGAGTCTTCTGTTTGTGTTTAATTTTCTTTATGTATGTTAATAGAAATAAGAAAGAAACTATTCTACATGATAGAACATCTATAAGATCAAGTTATACACGTAGCTATAACCATATGAATATATAAAAACGTAGAGATGGAAGTGAACTTAGTAAAACCAGTAAACTGTTTTGTGAGAAACGGTTTGACCTTTACTGATTATACAAATTTTCTGTATTTACCTAGTTAGATTTGGACTTCGAATCCTTAATTAAAATTGTAGAACACATCTTAAGGAATGACGTGTAAAAATTTGAGATTAAATCGATAAGAATTGGCTAGTGAAACAATTTTCTTTGTAGATAAAGAATCTGGACGTCGGTACAGGGTACTAGTAAAGATTATGGCGATTATTACTCTTAATACAGTGAGAATCAGACTTAATTTTCTTCACGGGAATTGTTAGTCTATGTCTTAAATATAACATACTAAAATTTGGTAATATTTCGACAAGAATTGATATACCTTTTGTATCCGAAACCGAAACTGTACAATTAGCTAGTAAACTGTCTAGACCCGAGAACACATATTAGATGTAGTGTCTTGTATCTTAGACTTGTATGGTGAACATAGAGTCTAATAAACCTTATACTAGATGTTAGTTGTGTATGAGTAAGTCTCATATATCATTTGAGATATAAGTGCATATAGAATCATGTGTATGCAATGAGTGCAATGCATAGTGCTTAATTATGGGATGAATATCTGTTCGCCATGGAATGGGACATGACGTAATGGGTTTTATCTTATAATTCGGACATGCACGTGTGTTAGGATCATGAGAGTTAGATGTATAGTTAGATACTTTGGAGTCTTTTTCTTTTGCATACGATAAATGCATTAATCAAAGGTGTGGTGGTGTGAAACGTGTGCTTAAGATGAATGAACCCATCGGTACCGAGATACCGGTGATGCCCCCGGAAGTTTGGGATGCCCTTGCTGCGTGGTCTTGGATGCCTCGGTAGAGAAATACTGAGATGCCTCGGAGTGAGATGCCCTTGTGTGTGATCAAGGATGCCTCAGTTGTGTGATACTGAGATGCCTCGGAGTGAGATGCCCCTTGCTGTGTGGTCTTGGGAGGACCTCGGTTGTGTGATGCCGGGATGCCTCGGAGTGAGATGCCCACAATTAGAGGTATTGTGGAAGTCCGGATAACGTACTTTCCGGAAGTGACTCGATCAGGCCGGTAGAGTCCCGGTTGTGACTGATTCGAGGGTGGATTTTATGCACACTAAATATAATTATTTGGCGAGTGAGTTCATCTATTATTGTTGCATTATATTTTGATGTGAGATTGAGTTTATGAAGGGTAAGTATAGAAGTGGATGCATATAAGGTGATTTCTTACATGAAGTAATAGTATTGTTTATGCTTGTGATATATTCTCTTAGCATCCTAAATTGTTTGATGATTCACTTGTAACTTTGATGGCTATGGATTGTTTAAGTTAGAGTTTTATCATTCTTTACTGGGCAAGGTTGTTTGCTCATACCTTACATTTTCAGATTGATACCATGGATGTACCGCCGTAGCTCGATACGGGGTGGTAGCACGCCTCGATGTTTCTTTTCATGACGTGTATGATCCCGACATTGACATGACTTTTTCCAAGTATGAGGCTACTTTATGGATGGATGATGGTAGAGCTGACTTAATACCGATGAAGTTCGTCGCATGGTTCATCAACCATGAAGGAGAGATGTTCGGTCCTTTACCCTTTGGAGCAGGAGGACTGGAGCGGGGATGGACGACGCCTAGACGTCTTGGATCTTGTAGAAGCTGACTGACTTTTGTTTTTTGTTAGACGTGGGCTTGTGTGGGAACTCGTGGAGTAGATACCCTCACCCTTTATCCCTGGCTTGTGTTACGCCTTACTTTTGTTTTGTATATGATGTAAATATATAGGCGAAGAACATGGAATGAGTCCAGTCGATAATTTTGTATGCCCCGATGATGATAAAATGAAAGGAAGCCTTTTATGATCTTGTCTATGTGCATTGCAGAATAACCTTATAATATAAACTTGAGATTTTAAATAATCCATGTTATACATGCTAACCTTCAATGGTAAACACTATGGGTTATCTAAAGGAGATTACAAGCTAGACAAGAAGATAATAATAATTATAATTCCGCTTGCGCTTAGTACGTGACGCCCTGGGACGTCACAGCTCGTTACACCAGCACCCTAAAGGCGAGGCGACAGAAGAGAACGAACATTCCACTGATAAAATTCCCTGTTTTTCCATAGAAAATTCCCTTTCCAGCCATTTTTTCCCTGAAAAACCCTGACAGTTGAAAATCTGCTTGGAAACATGGCTTCCAAAAGCTTTAGTTCCGTACAACACATCATTTTAGAAATTCGAGCACCCTGAAGACGAGGCCAAACAAGAGGAAGAAGACTCCACAGTGAAAATATCCTGTTTTTCCATAGAAACTTCCCTCTCTGGCCATTTTTTGCCTGAAAAACCCCGATAGTTGGAAATCTGCTTGGACACATGGCTTCCAAAAGGTTTAGTTCAGTACGACAAATCATTTCGGAGATCCTAGCACCCTGAACGTGAGGCAAAACAAGAGAACCAAGATTCCACACACAAAATTCCCTGTTTTTCCATAAAAAATTCCCTTTCCGGCCATTTTTTTTTCTTGAAAAACCTCGACAGTTGGACATCTGCTTGGAAACATGGCTTCCAAAAGCTTTAGTTCAGTAGGACACATCATTTCGGAGATCCTGGCATCCTGAAGGCAAGGCGAAAGAAGAGAACGAAGATTCCACAAATAAAATTCCCTGTTTTTCCATAGAAAATTCCCTTTCAGGCCATTTTTTGACTGAAAAAACCTGACAATTGAAATCTACTTGGAAACATGGCTTCCAAATGCTTTAGTTCAGTACGACACATCATTTTGGAGATCCCAGCACCCTGAAGGCGAGGCAAAACAAGAGAACGAAGATTCCACAGAGAAAATTCCCTGTTTTTCCATAGAAAATTCCCTTTCCGGCCATTTTTTGCCTGAAAACATCGACAGTTGGAAATCTGCTTGGAAACATGGCTTCCAAAACCTTTAGTTCCGTAGGACACATCATTTTGGAGATCCCAGCACCCTGAAGGCGAAGCAAAACAAGAGAACGAAGATTTCGCACAGAAAATTCCCTGTTTTTCAATAGAAAATTCCCTTTCCGGCCATTTTTTGCCTGAAAAACCCCGACAGTTGGAAATCTGCTTGGAAACATGGCTTCCAAAAGCTTTAGTTTCTTACGACACATCATTTCGGAGATCCCAGCACCCTGAAGGCGAGGCAAAACAAGAGAACGAAGATTCCACAGAGAAAATTCCCTGTTTTTCAATAAAGAATTCCATTTCCAAGCATTTTTTGTCTGAAAAACCCCGACAGTTGGAATCTGCTTGGAAACATGGCTTCCAAAAGCTTTAGTTTCGTACGACACATCATTTTGGAGATTCCAGCACCGTGAAGGTGAGGCAAAACAAGAGAATGAAGATTGCACAGAGAAAATTCCCTGTTATTCCATAGAAAATTCCCATTCCAGACTTCTTTTGCTTGAAAAACACCAACAGTTGGAAATCTGCTTGGAAACATGGCTTCCAAAACCTTTAGTTTCGTAGGACACATCATTTCGGAGATCCCAGCACCCTGAAGGCGAGGCAAAACAAGAGAACGAAGATTCCGCAGAGAAAATTCCCTGTTTTTCCATAGAAAATTCCCTTTCCGGCCATTTGTTGCCTGAAAAAGCCCGACAGTTGGAAATCTGCTTGGAAACATGGCTTCCAAAAGCTTTAGCTCCGTAGGACACATCATTTTGGATATCCCAGCACCCGGAAGGCGAGGCGAAAAAAGAGAGCGAAGATTCCACAGATAAAATTCCTTGTTTTTCATAGAAAATTCCCTTTCCGGCCATTTTTTGCCTGAAAAACCCCGACAGTTGGAAATCTGCTTGGAAACATGGCTTCCAAAAGCTTTAGTTCTGTAGGACACATTATTTCGGAGATCCAAGCACCCTGAAGGCGAGGCGAAAGAAGAGAACGAAGATTCCACAGATAAAATTCCCTGTTTTTCATTGAACATTACCTTTCCGGCCATTTTTTTGCTAGAAAAACCCCGACAGTTGGAAATCTACTTGGAAACAATGCTTGCAAAGCTTTAGTTTCGTACGACACATCATTGTGGAGATCCCAAGACACCCCGAAGGCGAGGCAAAACAAGAGAACGAAGATTCCACAGAGAAAATTCCCTGTTTTTCCATAGAAAATTCTCTTTCCGGCCATTTTTGCCCGAAAAACCCCGACGGTTGGAAATCTGCTTGGAAACATGGCTTCCAAAACCTTTAGTTCCGTACAACACATCATTTTGGAGATCCCGGCCTCCTAAAGGCGAGGCGAAAGAAGAGAACCAAGATTCCACTGATAAAATTCCCTATTTTTCCATAGAAAATTCCCTTTCCAGCCATGTTTTGTTTGAAAAACCCCGACAGTTGGAAATCTGGTTGGAAACATGGCTTCCAAAAGCTTTAGTTCCATACAACACATCATTTTGGAGATCCCACCACCCTGAAGGCGAGGCAAAACAAGAACAAGAAGACTCCACAGAGAAAATTCCCCGTTTTTCCTTAGAAAATTCCCTTTCCGGCCATTTTTGGCTGAAAAAGCCTGACAGTTGGAAATCTGCTTGGAAACATGGCTTACAAAAGCTTTAGTTCCATAGGACACATCATTTCGGAGATCCCAGCACCATGAAGGCGAGGCGAAAGAAGAGAACGAAGATTCCACAGAGAAAATTCCCTGTTTTTCCATAGAAAATTCACTTTCCGGCCATTTTTTGCCTGAAAAACCCCGACAGTTGGAAATCTGCTTGGAAAAATGGCTTACAAAAGATTTAGATCCGTAGGACACATTATTTCGGAGATCCCAACACCTTGAAGGCGAGGCGAAAGAAGAGAACGAAGATTCCACAGATCAAATTCCCTGTTTTTCATAGAAGATTCACTTTCCGGCCATTTTTTGCCTGAAAAACCCGGACAGTTGGGAATCTGCTTGGAAATATGGCTTCCCAAAGCTTTAGTTCCCTACGACACATCATTTTGGAGATCCCAGCACCCTAAAGGCGAGGCGACAGAAGAGAACGAACATTCCACTGATAAAATTCCCTGTTTTTCCATAGAAAATTCCCTTTCCAGCCATTTTTTCCGTGAAAAACCCTGACAGTTGGAAATCTGCTTGGAAACATGGCTTCCAAAAGCTTTAGTTCCGCACAACACATCATTTTAGAGATCCGAGCACCCTGAAGACGAGGCCAAACAAGAGGAAGAAGACTCCACAGTGAAAATATCCTGTTTTTCCGTAGAAACTTCCCTCTCCGGCCATTTTTTGCCTGAAAAACCCCGATAGTTGGAAAGCTGCTTGGACACATGGCTTCCAAAAGGTTTAGTTCCGTACGACACATCATTTCAGAGATCCTAGCACCCTGAAGGCGAGGCAAAACAAGAGAACCAAGATTCCACACACAAAATTCACTGTTTTTCCATAAAAAAATTCCCTTTCCGCCCATTTTTTTCTTGAAAAACCTCGACAGTTGGAAATCTGCTTGGAAACATGGCTTCCAAAAGCTTTAGTTCAGTAGGACACATCATTTCGGAGATCCTAGCATCCTGAAGGCAAGGCGAAAGAAGAGAACGAAGATTCCACAGATAAAATTCACTGTTTTTCCATAGAAAATTCCCTTTCAGGCCATTTTTTGACTGAAAAAACCTGACAATTGAAATCTGCTTGGAAACATGGCTTCCAAACGCTTTAATTCAGTACGACACATCATTTTGGAGATCCCAAAGCACCCGAAGGCGAGGCAAAACAAGAGAACGAAGATTCCACAGAGAAAATTCCCTGTTTTTCCATATAAAATTCCCTTTCCGGCCATTTTTTGCATGAAAACATCGACATTTGGAAATCAGCTTGGAAACATGGCTTCTAAAACCTTTAGTTCCGTAGGACACATCATTTCAGAGATCCCAACACCCTGAAGGCGAGGCGAAAGAAGAGAACGAAGATTCCACAGATGAAATTCCCTGTTTTTCATAGAAAATTCCCTTTCCGGCCATTTTTTGCCTGAAAAACCCCGACAGTTGGAAATCTGCTTGGAAACATGTCTTCCAAAAGCTTTAGTTCCATATGAAACATCATTTCGGAGATCCCAGCACCCTGAAGGGGAGGCGAAAGAAGAGAACGAAGATTCAACAGATAAAATTCCCCGTTTTTCATAGAAAATTACCTTTCCGGCCATTTTTTGCCTGAAAAACCCCGACAGTTGGAAATCTACTTGGAAACAATGCTTCCAAAAGCTTTAGTTCCGTACGACACATCATTGTGGAGATCCCAGCACCCTGAAGGCGAGGCAAAACAAGAGAACGAAGATTCCACAGAAAAAATTCCCTATTTTTCCATAGAAAATTCTCTTTCCGGCCATTTTTTGCTTGAAAAAACCCCGACAGTTGGAAATCTGCTTGTAAACATGGCTTCCAAAACCTTTAGTTCCGTACGACACATCATTTTGGAGATCCTGGCCTCCTAAAGGCGAGGCGAAAGAAGAGAACCAAGATTCCACTGATAAAATTCCCTGTTTTTCTATAGAAAATTCCCTTTCCGGCCATGTTTTGTTTGAAAAACCCCGACAGTTGGAAATCGGTTGGAAACATGGCTTCCAAAAGCTTTAGTTCCATACAACACATCATTTTGGAGATCCCACCACTCCCCGAAGGCGAGGCAAAACAAGAGGAAGAAGATTCCACGAGAAAATTCCCTGTTTTTCCATAGAAAATTCTCTTTCCGGCCATGTTTTGTTTGAAAAACCCCGACGGTTGGAAATCTGCTTGGAAACATGGCTTACAAAAGCTTTAGTTCCATACAGGACACATCATTTTGGAGATCCGAACACCCCGAAGGCGAGGCGAAAGAAGAGAAAGAAGATTCCATAGAGAAAATTCCTGTTTTTTCATAGAAAATTCGCTTTCCAACCATTTTTTGCCGAAAAACCCCGACGGTTTGCTTGAAAATATGACTTCCAAAAGCTTTAGTTCCATACGACACATCATTTCGGAGATCCCAAGCACCCGAAGGCGGCGAAAGAAGAGAACGAAGATTCAATAGATAAAATTCCCGTTTTTCATAGAAAATTACCTTTCCGGCCATTTTTTGGAAAAACATGGAAATCTATTTGGAAACAATGCTTCCAAAAGCTTTAGTTCCATACGACACATCATTGTGGAGATCCCAGCACCCTTAAGGCGAGGCAAAACAAGAGAATGAAGATTCCACAGAGAAAATTCCCTGTTTTTCCATAGAAAATTCTCTTTCCGGCCATTTTTTGCCTGAACAAACCCCGACAGTTGGAAATCTGCTTGTAAACATGGCTTCCAAAACCTTTAGTTCAGTACGACACATCATTTTGGAGATCCCGGCATCCTAAAGGAGAGGCGAAAGAAGAGAACCAAGATTCCACTGAGAAAACTCCCTGTTTTTCCATAGAAAATTCCCTTTCCGACCATTTTTTGCTTGAACAACCTCGACAGTTGGAAATCTGGTTGGAAACATGGCTTCCAAAAGCTTTAGTTCCATACAACACATCATTTTGTAGATCCTAGTACCCTGAAGGCGAGGCAAAACAAGAGGAAGAAGATTCCACAGAGAATATTCCCTGTTTTTATATAGAAAATTCTCTTTCCGGCCATTTTTTTCCTGAAAAACCCCGACTGTTGGAAATCTGCTTGGAAACATGGCTTCCCAAAGCTTTAGTTCCCTACGACACATCATTTTGGAGATCCCAGCACCCTAAAGGCGAGGCGACAGAAGAGAACGAAGATTCCACAGATAAAATTCCCTATTTTTCCATAGAAAATTCCCTTTCCAGCCATTTTTTGCCTGAAAAACCCCGAAAGTTGGAAATCTGCTTGGAAACGTGGCTTCCAAAAGCTTTAGTTCCATACAAAACATCATTTCGGAGATCCCAGCACCCTGAAGGCGAGGCGAAAGAAGAGAACGAAGATTCCACAGATAAAATTCCCTGTTTTTCCTAGAAAATTACCTTTCCGGCCATTATTTGCCTGAAAAACCCCGACAGTTGGAAATCTACTTGGAAACATGGCTTCCAAAACCTTTTGTTCCGTAGGACACATCATTTTACAGATCCCAGCATCCTAAAGGTGAGGCGAAAGAAGGGAAGCAAGATTCGACTGATAAAATTCCCTGTTTTTCCATAAAAATTTCCCTTTCCGGCCATTTTTTGCTTGAAAAACCCCAACAATTGGAAATCTGCTTGGAAACATGACTTGCAAAAGCTTTAGTTCCATACGACAAATCATTTCAGAGATCCCAGCACCCTGAAGGCAAGGAAAAACAAGAGAACGAAGATTCCACAGGCAAAATTCCCTGTTTTTCCATAAAAACTTTCCTTTCCGGCCATTTTTTTCCTGAAAAACCTCAACAGTTGGAAATATGCTTGGAAACATGGCTTCCAAAAGCTTTAGTTTCGTAGGACACATCATTTCGGAGATCCCAGCACCCTGAAGGCGAGGCGAAAGAAGAGAACGAAGATTCCATAGATAAAATTCGCTGTTTTTCATTGAAAATTACCTTTACGGCCATTTTTTGCTAGAAAAAGCTCGACAGTTGGAAATCTACTTGGAAACAATGCTTCCAAAAGCTTTAGTTCCGTACGACACATCACTGTGGAGATCCCAGCACCCTGAAGGCGAGGCAAAACAAGAGAACGAAGATTCCACAGAGAAAATTCCCTGTTTTTCCATAGAAAATTCTCTTTCCGACCATTTTTTGCCTGAAAAACCCCGACAGTTGGAAATCTTCTTGGAAACATGGCTTCCAAAACCTTTAGTTCAGTACGACAAATCATTTTGGAGATCCCGGCATCCTAAAGGCGAGGCGAAAGAAGAGAACCAAGATTCCACTGAGAAAATTCCCTGTTTTTCCATAGAAAATTCCCTTTCCGACCATTTTTTGCTTGAACAACCTCGACAGTTGGAAATCTGGTTGGAAACATGGCTTCCAAAAGCTTTAGTTCCATACAACACATCATTTTGTAGATCCCAGTACCGAAGGCGAGGCAAAACAAGAGGAAGAAGATTCCACAGAGAATATTCCCTGTTTTTATATAGAAAATTCTCTTTCCGGCCATTTTTTTCCTGAAAAACCCCGACTGTTGGAAATCTGCTTGGAAACATGGCTTCCCAAAGCTTTAGTTCCCTACGACACATCATTTTGGAGATCCCAGCACCCTGAAGGCGAGGCGAAACAAGAGAACGAAAATTCCACCGATAAAATTCCCTGTGTTTCCATAGAAAATTCCCTTTCCGGCCATTTTTTAACTGAAAAACCCCGACAGTTGGAAATCTGCTCCGGAAACATGGCCTCCAAAAGCTTTAGTTCCATACAAAACATCATTTTGGAGATCCCAGCACCCTAAAGGCGAGGCGAAAGAAGAGAACGAAGATTCCACAGAGAAAATTCCCTATTTTCCATAGAAAATTCCCTTTCGGGCCATTTTCTGCCTTAAAAAACCCGACATATGGAAATCTGCTTGAAAACATGGCCTCCAAAAGCTTTAGTTCCATAGGACACATCATTTGGGAGATCCCAGCACCCTGAAGGGGAGGTGAAAGAAGAGAGCGACGATTCCACAGAGAAAATTCCCTTTTTTTCCATAGAAAATTCCCTTTCCTGCCATTTTTTGCATGAAAAACCCCAACAGTTGGAAATCTGCTTGGAAACATGGCTTCCAAAAAGCTTTAGTTCCGTAGGACACATCATTTTGGAGATCCCAGCACCCTGTAGGCAAGGCGAAAGAAGAGAACGACGATTCCACAGACAAAATTCCCTATTTTTCCTTGGAAAATTCCCTTTCCGGCCATTTTTTGCATGAAAAACCCCAACAGTTGGAAATCTGCTTGGAAACATGGCTTCCAAAAGCTTTAGTTCCGTAGGACACATCATTTCAGAGATCCCAGCACCCTGAAGGTGAGGCAAAACAAGAGAACGAAGATTCCACAGAGAAAATTCCCTGTTTTTCCATAGAAAATTCCCTTTCCGACTATTTTTTGCCTGAAAAACCACGACAGTTGGAAATCTGCTTGGAAACATGGCTTCCAAAAGCTTTAGTTCGGTAGGACACATCATTTCGGAGATCCCAAGCACCCGAAGGCGAGGCGAACGAAGAGAACGACGATTCCACAGACAAAATTCCCTATTTTTCCATAGAAAATTCCCTTTCCAGCAATTTTTTGCCTCAAAAACCCCGAGTTGGAAATCGCTTGGAAACATGGCTTCCAAAAGCTTTAGTTCGGTGGGACACATCATTTCGGAGATCCCAAAGACCGAAGGCGAGGCGAAACAAGAGAACGAAAATTCCACCGATAAAAGTTTCCATAGAAAATTCCCTTTCCGGCCATTTTTAACCGAAAAACCCCGACGGTTGGAAATCGCTCGGAAACATGGCCTCCAAAAGCTTTATTTCCGTAGGACACATCATTTTGGAGATCCCAGCACCCTAAAGGCGAGGCGAAAGAAGAGAACGAAGATTCCACAGATAAAATTCCCTGTTTTTCCATAGAAAATTCCCTTTCCGACCATTTTTTGCCTGAAAAACCCCGACAGTTGGAAATCTGCTTGGAAACATGGTTTCCAAAAGCTTTAGTTCCGTCGGACACATCATTTTGGAGATCCCAAAGACCTGAATGCGAGGCAAAACAAGAGAACAAAGATTCCACAGAGAAAATTCCCTGTTTTTCCATAGAAAATTCCCTGTTTTTCCATAGAAAATTCCCTTTCCGGCCATTTTTTGACTGAAAAACCCCGATAGTTGGAAATCTGCTTGGAAACATGGCTTCCAAAAGCTTTAGTTCCGTAGGACACATCATTTCGGAGATCCCAACAACTTGAAGGCAAGGCGAAAGAAGAGAACGACGATTACACAGACAAAATTCCCCGTTTTTCCATAGAAAATTCCCTTTCCGACCATTTTTTGCATGAAAAACCCCAACAGTTTCAAATCTGCTTGGAAACGTGGCTCCCAAAAGCTTTAGTTCCGTAGGACACATCATTTTGGAGATCCTAGCACCCTGAATGCGAGGCAAAACAAGAGAACGAAGATTCCACGAGAGAAAATTCCTGTTTTCCATAGAAAATTCCTTTCGGGCCATTTTCTCGCCCGAAAACCCCGACAGATGGAAATATGCTTGGAAACATGGCCTCCAAAAGCTTTAGTTCCGTAGGACACATCATTTTGGAGATCCCAGCACCCTGAAGGCGAGGTGAAAGAAGAGAACGACGATTCCACAAATTAAATTCCCTGTTTTTCCATAGAAAATTCCCTTTCCGGCCATTTTTTGCCTGAAAAACCCCGACAGTTGGAAATCTGCTTGGAAACATGGCTTCCAAAAGCTTTGGTTCCGTACGACACATTATTTTGGAGATCCCAGCACCCTGAAGGCGAGGCAAAACAAGAGAACGAAGATTCCACAGAGAAAATTCCTTGTTTTTCAATAGAAAATTCCCTTTCCGGCCATTTTTTGCATGAAAAACCTCAACTGTTGGAAATCTGCTTGGAAACATGGCTTCCAAAAGCTTTAGTTCGGTAGGACACATCATTTCGGAGATCCCAGCACCCTCAAGGCGAGGCGAAAGAAGAGAACGAAGATTCCACAGATAAAATTCCCTGTTTTTCCATAGGAAATTCCCTTTCCGGCCATTTTTTCCTGAAAAACCCCGAAAGTTGGAAATCTGCTTGGAAACATGGCTTCCAAAAGCTTTAATTCCGTAGGACACATCATTTCGTAGATCCCAGCACCCTGAAGGCGAGGCGAAAGAATTGAACGATGATTCCACAGACAAAATTCCCTGTTTTTCCATAGAAAATTCCCTTTCTGGCCATTTTTTGCATGAAAAACCCCAACAGTTGGAAAACTGCTTGGAAACATGGCTTCCAAAAGCTTTAGTTCGGTAGGACACATCATTTTGGACATCCCAGCACCCTGAAGGCCCGCTAAAACAAGAACACGAAGACTCCACAGAGAAAATTCCCTGTTTTTCCTTAGAAAATTCCCTTTCCGGCCATTTTTTGGCTGAAAAAGCTCGACAGTTGGAAATCTGTTGAGATACATGGCTTCCAAAAGCTTTAGTTCGGTAGGACACATCATTTCGGAGATCCCAGCACCCTGAAGGCGAGGCGAAAGAAGAGAACGACGATTCCACAGACAAAATTCCCTTTTTTTCCATAGAATATTCCCTTTCTAGCCATTTTTTGCCTGAAAAACCCTGACAGTTGGAAATCTGCTTGGAAACATGGCTTCCAAAAGCTTTTTTTTCCATACGACACATCATTTCGGAGATCCCAGCACCCTGAAGGCGAGGTGAAACAAGAGAACGAAAATTCCACAGATAAAATTCCCTGTGTTTCCATAGAAAATTCCTTGCCGGCCATTTTGTGCCTGAAAAACCCCGACAGTTGGAAATCTACTTGGAAACATGGCTTCCAAAAGCTTTAGTTCTGTAGGACACATCATTTCGGAGATCCCAGCACCCTGAAGGCGAGGCGAAACAAGATAACGAAGATTCCACAGAGAAAATTCCCTGTTTTTCCATAGAAAATTCCTTTTCCGGCCATTTTTTTTCTTGAAAAACCTCCGCAGTTGGAAATCTACTTGGAAACATGGCTTCCAAAAGCTTTAGTTCCGTACGACACATCATTGTGGAGATCCCAGCGCCCTGCAGGTGAGGCAAAACAAGAGAACGAAGATTCCACAAAGAAAATTCCCTATTTTTCCTTAGAAAATTCCCTTTCCGGCCAGTTTTTGCTTGAAAAACCTCGACGGTTGGAAATCTACTTGGAAACATGGCTTCCAAAAGCTTTAGTTCAGTAGGACACATCATTTCGGAGATCCCAGCACCTTGAAGGCAAGGCGAAAGAACAGAACGAAGATTCCACAGATAAAATTCCCTGTTTTTCCATAGAAAATTCCCTTTCCGGCCATTTTTTGCCTGAAAAACCCCGACAGTTGGAAATTTGCTTGGAAACATGGCTTACAAAAGCTTTAGTTTCGTACAACACATTATTTTGGAGATTCCAACACCCTGAAGGCGAGGCAAAGCAAGAGAACGAAGATTCCACTGAGAAAATTCCCTGTTTTTCCATAGAAAATTCCCTTTCGGGCCATTTTTTGCCTGAAAAACCCCGACAGTTTGAAATCTGCTTGGAAACATGGCTTCCAAAAGCTTTAGTTCCATAGGACACATCATTTCAGAGATCCCAGCACCCTGAAGACGAGGCGAAAGAAGAGAACGACCATTCCACAGATAAAATTCCCCGTTTTTTCCATAGAAAATTCCCTTTCCTGCCATTTTTTGCCTGAAAAACCCTGACAGTTAGAAATATGCTTGGAAACATGGCTTCCAAAAGCTTTAGTTCCGTAGGACACATCATTTCGGAGATCCCAGCACCCTGAAGGCGAGGCGAAAGAAGAGAACGATGATTCCGCAGATAAAATTCCCTGTTTTTCCATAGAAAATTTCCTTTTCGGCCATTTTTTGCCTGAAAAAACCCCGACAGTTGGAAATCTGCTTGGAAACATGGCTTCCAAAAGCTTTAGTTCCGTAGGACACATCATTTTGGAGATCCCAGCACCTTGAAGGCGAGGCAAAACAAGAGAACGAAGATTCCACAGCGAAAATTCCCTGTTTTTTTATCAAAATTTCAAGAATCGCATTGAATAAAAAATTGAATAAATGAAAAGTTAGTGAATCATATTTTATATTAGAATAAAGTTAACGGAGCATATCGAACAAATTAAATATTCAAGAACTTCATTACATATTTAACGAAAATTCGGGACCATTTGGATGATTATAAAAAAAGAAGAGGAGATGGTGCCCCATCGGGTACAGCTCCCCCAGCGATTGACCAGTTGTTGAGCTCGAATACCGTTCTTCCCGCCGAGGAGAGCAAATCCCTACAACCCCGCCCTCTCCCTTCGCCGAATCACTAATCCCTCGGCCGGCAAAGCCACTGGAGATTTTTCTCCCATATCTCATTCAAAGAATCAAATATTGACGAATAATTAGTCGACGATATCAATTATTTGCACACAAACAAATGATTCACTAAACTAAGCCGAAGCCAAGATTAATGCAAAAAATGTCAAACCCACCTCAAGATACTGTTTCAATGGCGCAAAAAATGTCAAACCCATCACGAAAGAAACACGTGTTTGTTGTTTCTTTGTCTTGAGTACTATGATTCCACATTATGCAAGTGTTTAGGGAATTTTCTTTGTCTAAAGGTTTCATTGAAATACATACGCCAAAATTTACGGTTGGAATGAGTTATGTAGGTCCTATTGCTTTTAAGATGGACTACTATGGGATGGAAGCATACTTGGCTCAATCTCCGTTATTCCATAAGTTCATGGCCATCTTTGCAAATTTTAAGACTTTCTAGTTTGCAGTGTTTTTAGGGCTGAAGCTTTTAACACAAAGCACCTGACCGTGTTTACTATATGTAGTGCTAAAATGGAAATAATGAAGTAGTATTCTAAGGTGGGTTGGGCATTTTTTGCATTAATCTTGCGCTTCGGTCTAGTTCGGTGAACCATTTGTTTGTGCATGGATAATTGATATCGTTGACGAATTATTCGTCAAAATATTCGATTCTCTTGAATGAGAAAGTATCTCAATGATATTCAAAAGCAATATCCTGCTACGCCATTAAAGATTACAATAGGATCTACTTTTTCTTTTTCTTTTTCTTTTTTTTTTGTTACAATCCAAAAATATAGCCTACTTTTAAATGCAGTACTTGAAAAAGAAACCTTGCGATTAACATTTCAATAAGGGCTTTAAATGCTCAAGATGAGGATGAATTCTCTTGGTAATAGTTGTTGCTTTCCGGATGAGTGCTCTTGAAGTTGCTCGTCTGGCTCTAAAATAACATACCTTCTTAAATTTTTCCTTCTACTCCAAATCAGGATGCCGGCACTGAAATTGATCCCATGGGAAGCTGACCACCGACACTGAGAGAGAACTAGGTTGGTTGGTTCTTGAAAAATAATATGTTAAATAACTGCCAGAAGTACTATTTTAGTTAGTTTTTCAATTGTTATTGTCATTTTTTTGGTATGATTAATTTATCGAGCTTTCTTTTATTCCTAGGTTTGACACTGACTTTTTTTGTACTTGATTGATTTTCTACTGCCACTCAATGATATTGCACCATGACTTGCCCGAATTGTCCAAACTTTAGCAATTTGTTTAATGTATTTTTTAGAGGTGAAGTTGTGTGGTCTTTACCAACAACCCAGTGAATCTAGTACCATTTGTATTATTCCATTTTAGGTGAGAAGATGATATCTAGAGCTGAGCATATATATAATCATCGTCTTCTTGCGAAGTGTGCAAAGGCAGCTCATATGAACTTGAAGACTATTGAGTCATTCATCTAATCCAAAAGGTCTGCAGCTAAAGATGGATATTTTTTTAGCTGCAGACTTTCTTGTTGGACAATATCCTTGCTTTAGTCATAGACCCTTTGGAGAAGATGAATGACTTAATAATCTTTAAGTCAATATGAGCTGTCTTTGCACGCTTCGCAAGAACTTGAGGATTATATATATGCTCAGCTCCGGACATTACCTCCTCGCCTAAAACGAAATAATGCAACTGAAGACGGTATGAGATTTACTGAGTTGTCAACAAAGGGCATGCGACTTGACCTCTGAAAAACACATCAAACGAGTTGCTAAAGTTTGGATCATCTGAGCAAGCCGTGGTGCACTATGATCGACTGGCAGTATAAAATCGATGAAATACAAAATAGTCAGTGTCAAACCTAAGAATAAAAGAAAACTCGATAAGTTAATCATACCCAAAAAAAATGGCATTAACAATCAGAAAACTAACATAGTAGTTATTTAACATATTTCTTTTGGAGAACTAGTCAACCGAATTCTCTCTCGGCGTCGGTGGTCAGGTCCCCATGGGGATCGATATTAGTGTCGGTATTGATTTGGAGCAAAGGGAAAAAATTTAGGAAGGCATGTTGTTTCAGAACCGCAAGCAACTTCCATAGTACTCATCCAAAAAGTAGTAATTGTTACCAAGAGGATCCATCCTCAACTTAAGCATTTGAAGTCTTGTTGAAATGTCAATCATAAGTTTTTTTTTTTTCCAGCACTGCATTTTACATTTTTGGATTGCAATAAAAAAAAGTAGAAAAAAAAGAAAAGTAGATCATATCATAACCTTCAATAGATATATTCGGTCGGATCTTCCATTCGGATGTTATCTTCGCGCCATAGGGGCTGTTGTGTTGATCTATTTGATGGCGCAATAGGATATCAAATATTATTGAGATTTTTCTCCCGCATCTCATTCAAATAATCAAATATGAACGAATAATTCGTCAACGATATATTATTTGCATACAAACAAATCATTCACTAAATTAAGCTGAAGCACAAATACTGTTTCATTATTTCCATTTCAATGCTAAGTATTGTAAACTCAGTGTCTTGATGTATTAAAACCCTAAAAATATTGCTGACCAAAAGACACACTTAAAATCAACAGAGATAGGACTTATGAAATAGCGGAGATTGAGCTAGGTATGCTTCCATCCTATGATAATTCAGTTTAATAGGACTTGCTTGATTCGTTTCAACCATAAATTTCGGTGAATGTATTTCAATAAAGCGGCAACAAAAATTCCTTAAACACCTGCATAATGTGGAATCATAGTACTCAAGACAAACAGGCAACAAACGCGTGTTCCTTTCTTGATTAGTGATATTACGCCTAGTAGTGTTGGAGATATGCACAAATCGAGCTGAAGATTATAATCAATCAATCCAAGATTACAGGAGATTGTGATTATTTAATTATGTCAATCTGTGATTGGATTTGATTTGATAAATATTCTTTTTCTTTAGTTAGACATTTAATGTACTATAAATAGGACATCATACAATGTAAATTACATATACAGAAATACAAGAAAACCTTGAGTCTTCTCTCGTGCTTGGCCTATTCAACCATTTCTGACATGGTATCAGAGCTGTATTTTTCAACCTAGCTTCCGCCAAACTCTCCGAATTGCCTCTGTTCCTTACTCGCAAATCGATTTCTGCAAAGCAGCAGAGGAATTCATCATGGCCAAGAATACTCAAGGGGAAATCTCAGTTGAGGAAAGTCTAAACTCACCTCAAAGCAGGAATCCAGTCTTAGTCGACCCCTCTGAAGATGATCACTCGACGGCTCAACATACTGCCAATCTGACACTTGCTCTAGGCAATGTTTCCGGCCCAACTCAATGGCCATCAGTCCCGTGGTTTCCCTTTCAGGGTCCGTGGGGAATTGGACCAGCTCAGTCGTGGGTTCCATACGGAACATCTGGAGAAGGATTCTCGAGCACTGGCACAGGCCCAACGGGAACAGGCCCGAGACCCGAAGCATCTTCGACGGGTCAGGGAGGGAATCCCTACCCGAATGCGGGACCCGGATACCTGCCGTTCATCTTTCCGGCAGGCGGTAGCCGGCCGGAACCCGGCGACCCCTTCTACACGTCGCCAGGTGACGGACCCGAGCTACGACTCATTTCTTTGCAGCTTACTGGACCTGAAAACTACACTACCTGGGCTCGAGATCTCCGGCGAGCGCTAGTGACCAAGGAGAAAGAAGGCTTCATCGACGGCAACGTACCCTTCCCGACCGACGAACGCTCGCAGCGGCACTGGCGCAGGTGCAATCAGCTCGTGCGGACGTGGATCGACAACTGTTTGGCTCCTGAGGTGGCCGCCGAACTTCCACTAACTGAAGACTCAAAGGCGATTTGGGAGGCGATCCGAGAGATGTACGGCAAGCTTGATCGAGCCAAGCTTTTCTCGCTCACCCAAGCCGTATCTGACCTGAAACAAGGAAATCAAACCGTCACGACATGTTTCAACCGGCTCTCTGCCCTCTGGAACGAACTCGAGGCTGCCGAGGAGAGACTCGAGGGACCGGAGGAAACCCTAAATCAGTATAGGGCTATTTGAGACAGAGAAAAATAGACTCGATTTTTGCTTATTTTAAATGAAAATTACTCACATTTCAAGTCCCAAGTGCTCGCAATGGAGCCGCCACCATCGCTCCGGCGGATCTACCGTTGGCGGTCCAAGAAGAAAGCCGAGGAGGATGGCGGCGCCCCGGACTCGCGCGAACCGGAGAAGGAGCGGCGTTCGCGGCTCTCGGATCTCGGCTCGTCGACGGCCGGGAACCTCTCACCGGCTTTCGCCGTTCCCGGATCTGGGCTCACTCCGATCGGCAGCTCCTCGTACACCCTCTCTCCGGCGGATCAGCCCTTCGGTTTCCATGGAGAAACCCTCTATCGCGCAAATGAGAGAAAGAAGGATGAAGGAAACCGAAACCCTAATTTTAGGGTGGATGGCTCAGATCAGATCTTCAGATCTGACGGTCATTATTCAGCTAATGCCCTAGCCGAATCCAATGGCTCCGGTTCCTTTAGGGGATCCTACGGTCCAAGAAATTTCGCACCAAAGGAAAATATTAAGGGAAAGGGCAAATTATATTGCAGCTATTGCAAATGACCTCATCACACGGTGGAAACCTGTTGGAAATTACACGGTAAACCCGGGGATAGAGGAAAGAAGGAATCTTCAGTTAATCAAGTCACTGGGCACAACATCAACCAGTCCATTACACAAAATCAGTATCAGGAAATAATGAAGGCCCTAAAACAGCTGGAAGTTTCCGAAAAAAAGGCAGGCTTCTCAGGTACCTCATTTTGCCTAAGCTCTATTTCTCATGATGCATGGATCATTGACTCAGGTGCTAGTGACCACATTATCTATGATGAGAGTTTCTTTTCTCATACTCATGCACATATTTTCCCGATCCACCGTGAAACTTCCAAATGGGAATACTACAAAAGTCACAAAAATAGGGACAAGACATCTTAGTTCTTCCATTACCCTCAAAAATGTGCTTTATATTCCTCAATTTGAATTCAATCTTATCTCAGTGTCAAAAGCCTGTGAGGATAATTCATGTCGAATCCTCTTCAATTCTGACACATGTCTTTTTCAGGCCCTTTCGACTGGCAAATTGATGGGCTTGGGTAGTCTCTTACAAGGGTTATATTTTTGGACAAGTTTTCCCAAAAATATTGATTTACCATGTTTTTCTGTGAATAAGGAATCATTGTGTAACGTTGCTACCAATGATAAAGCTATCATTTCTCATCGACGTTTTAGTCACAGTGCTTTCTTTCCACATCCTAAATGTGATATTTGTCCTCTCGCAAAACAATCACGTGCCCCTTTTTTCACAAGCAAGTCCCATACTACAGAGAATTTCTCTTTAATTCATGTGGACATTTGGGGACCCTATCATACACCACATCGTGATGGGTCTCATTTTTTTCTCACTATTGTTGACGATCATTCTCGTGCTACATGGGTCTTCCTTATGCAATCAAAGAGTCAAGTTCTTTCTCATTTGAGAGATTTTTTCATTCTGACAAAAAATCAATTTGGAAAATCTGTTCAACGCATTCAAACAGACAATGGGAAAGAATTCTCTAGTCATGATTGTCAATCCTTATTTTCCTCACATGGAATTCTACATGAAAGTACGTGCACCTACACACCTCAACAAAATGGGGTTGTTGAGCGGAAACACCGCCATCTTCTAGAAGTAGCACGTGCACTTAAGTTTCAAGCTTTCATTCCTGAAACTTTCTGGGGAGATTGTGTGGTCACAGCAGCCTACCTGATCAATCGCATGAAAACTAGGGTTCTCAATGGACGTACTCCGTTTGAGATTTTATTTGGAAAGAAACCTGAAGTAGATCATTTAAGAGTTTTTGGCTGCTTGTGTTATGTTGCTGCTTTGGGTCCTCGTGACAAGATGAGTCCCCGAGCCAGACGATGCATTTTTATGGGTTATCCAACCTTCCAGAAGGGATACCGTGTTTTTGAACCATCGACAGGTGATTTCTTTGTAAGTAGAGATGTGGTTTTCCATGAGGATGTGTTCCCTTTTCAAGATGAAATATCTTCTAATGAATCTTCAAGCTCAAATCAGCAAAATAGAAATTTTCTATTTGAGGAAGATTTATCACTCGATCCACAGTATATATGTGTTCCGACTTCTTCTCCCGTGATCGAAACAAATGCAGCATCCTTACCTGCTTCTGAATATCCAGCTCCGGGCTCTATAGTATCCATTGAAGAGACATCTAATTCAAAACAATTATCTCCTCAATCTATTTCTGAGGAATCATCTCCTACACCTGATCATATTCCTCCAAGACGATCAGGACGAACCACTCGTCCCCCAACTTGGACAAAGGATTATGTTTGTGCATCTCTCAACTCATCAGGTACTCCATACCCTATCTCCTCTTATGTCTCGTTTGATTGTCTATCTGCGGAACATATGTGCTGTATTAGTCGTATCTCTGAAGAAATGGAACCATCATCTTATGATGTGGCCGTTCGTGATCCACGCTGGCAAAAGGCTATGGAAGCTGAGTTACATGCATTAGTAGAGAATCACACATGGGATATAGTACCACTACCTATTGATCGTAAGCCAATTGGCTGCAAGTGGGTATACAAGATCAAGTATAAGGCTGATGGTTCGGTGGGAACGCTATAAGGCTCGCTTAGTGGCAAAGGGTTTTACACAACGTGAAGGTTTTGATTACCATGAAACGTTCTCTCCGGTTGCCAAAGATGTTTCTTGTTCGCTCCTTTCTTTCGTTGCTACTTTCCGGACTGGAAACTACATCAAATGGATGTCCACAATGCTTTTCTTCATGGAGATCTTGATGAAGAAATATATATGGATCTTCCACCGGGATTACGGCGACAGGGGGAGTCTGGAGTGTGTCTTCTCCGTAAGTCCCTTTATGGACTCAAGCAAGCTTCTCGTCAGTGGTATGCAAAATTCACCTCAGCCCTTACAGCCATTGGTTTCAAGCAATCCAAGCATGATTATGCCCTATTCTCTTGGACTAAAGGTATGTCTTCAATCTACCTGATGATATATGTTGATGACATACTTATTATGGGAAATGATGAATTGGGCACCAAGAGACTTAAGGAACATTTGCATTCTAGCTTTCGTATTAAAGATTTGGGATCTCCCAAGTATTTCCTTGGCATTGAGATTGCTCGATCAGAGCTAGGAATTGCCCTTAGTCAACGGAAATTTGTATTAGAGATTATATCGAAGCGGGCTTATCGGGATGTAAACCGGCTGTCATCCCTATTGATCGAACATCAAGCGACTACCGTTGACTATGATGTTGGATCATCGTCTAAGATTGACGATCCTCCGCTTAAAGATCCATCCCGCTATCAAAGGCTTGTAGGGAAACTTATATATCTCACTATGACTAGGCCGGATATATGTTATGCAGTTCAGACACTTAGTCAATTCATGCATAGCCCGAAGGAGTCTCACATGAATGCAGCCTTGAAGGTTATAAAGTATTTGAAGAAATGTCCAGGCCTTGGATTACTCCTTTCACGAGATTGCAATCTCGAAATGGCAGCTTATTGTGACACGGATTATGCCACATGTCCTATGAGTCGAAGATCAGTCACTGGTTTTTGCATCAAGCTGGGAGAGTCGTTACTTGCATGGAAAACGAAGAAGCAATCCACTGTATCTCTTTCATCTGTTGAAGCTGAGTATAGAGCTATGGCTAAAACAGTTTGTGAAATAGTTTGGATACGAGGCTTACTTTCAGATATTGGGATACAAGTCAAAGGGCCAACAAACATATATTGCGACAATGACGCAGCACTCAAACTTGCAGCAAATCCCGTTTTTCATGAAAGAACGAAACACATTGAAGTTGATTTGTCACTATACTCGAGACAAAATCCAAGAAGGGATAATCAAGACAAATGGAATTGGAACGCAGAACAGCCTCGCGATATCTTTACCAAACCATTATGTCAAAGACAACACGCATATCTACCGAGCAAGCTCGGCGTCTTGGACACATATACCAGCCGTCCTTGAGGGGGAGTGTTGGAGATATGCACAAATCGAGCTGAAGATTATAATCAATCAATCCAAGATTACGGGAGATTGTGATTATTTAATTATGTCAATCGTGATTGGATTTGATTTGATAAATATTCTTTTTCTTTAGTTAGACATTTAATGTACTATAAATAGGACATCATACAATGTAAATTACATATACGAAATACAAGAAAACCTTGAGTCTTCTCTCGTGCTTGGCCTATTCAACCATTTCTGACAAGTAGTATCACTTTCTGTATCGGCTTTATTTCTTAGATAAAAATAAAAAATGAACAAATCCAAATATTTTTATTTATTAATATTCATCGTCTAAATGATTATTAATAAGGATAATACCTCCTGACATATACTGTTGTTCTCCTTGCTTCCATGGTTGTTGATCTAGGCATAGGGCACAAGAGAAATACGGGGAAGCTCACCTTACAAACGGGAGAGGAGATTTTAATGATTCCTTGAGGAGTTTGTTTTCGTAGTTCAAGTACTTCGAGTTGAATGTCTTCTTGGGAAGGACACCAAGGACCTGCAAATACTGCAAGCACGAAATATTAACAAGATACCCTAACCCTAGATGAAATGACTATCAAGAGAGGGAGAAACCTAGTGGTCACTTCGAGTGGCATCCTTGAGAATGTAGGGGATGGGCGAGAAACTGTTGATGCAAAATAACTTTCGAACCTGAATCTCCAGATTCTACTGGGAAGCATCTTTGCTAAGAGTGTCCCATCTTCCGTGACGATGCACTGAATCGAGAAGGCGGTATCCCTCAACATGAGGAACACCGGTTTCTTTCCCATTGACCTAGTTAGTTGCACCCTCCTGCGCACAGCCATTGTCTGCCCCTCCGTCTTTAGAGAAAGAGCACCCACCTCCGAGTAATCTAATTTGAGCTCTCCCATCACTAGTAACTAATCTAATCCTTCCCATCCTCCTCCTAAGCTTCCACTGTGACATCCTGATTTTCCAATTCTATATTTAATAAAATGAGACGTGCATTTCATCTTCACGCATATAGTTCTTTTCCTTGAGTTGGCCAGTCATGTGAAAACTAATCTATCAAGTGAAGCCGGTAAGAGATTCTAATGCATCAGACTCGAGAATTTGACCAGGAAGCAACCTTTTAACCGAGCTAATCTACAAGGATCATTACGGCATAGTTAAAAATCGATTAGAGACCGGAGATAGGTCGACTCGACAAAGGCATGTGACCGAGTGTGGGCGATTCCACCAGATCGCACTATTCTTGTCGGTCAGCACTAGACCGACTAATCTGTCGATTAGGTACCCTGTGTCCGTATTTGAAACCTTGAGATTTCCCCGACAACCGAGAGTCACCAATATGTCAAAGATGTACATTGTGGCTTGATCAACCACAGGTCAAATGCATGAAAAATTCTAAAAGCTACCCGGTAGATCAGGACGCGCTAATATCGTGCCAGAGTGAAATTAACCGTGAATTGAGATTGAATTTAGAAATTGGAAGTCCTGGTGTGTCACCAATCATTTTAGGAACATTGGCTTATCTTCAGAAGATTTTTCATATATAACTGGGTTTTTCAGCAAAATAATCAAAGTATGGTTAATTTGGTTCAGAAAATTGGTAGGCCCGCTTTTGGTTGTATTTTTGAGATCAAGATGGTTCTATGGTCAAGTGATTACGTAAATTGAAGTGTGGTGACATTGAATTAATTTTATGGACTTCAATTTAATTCAATTGGAAGGAAATTGAATGAATTGTGTTGTACAAGATTTTGGAGAATTCATGCCACAGCGGAAAATGAAATTGAACCTATTGGAATATTGTTGTGGGAGAAATTGAGATAGTGGAGCATCATGGTGTGGGGCAAGAGTGGCTAGGATCTTGACAGGTGGATGGTGAGGATTTGCTCTTGGAAAGGTGGGCTATCAACATCTTCTTCTTCCTTGAATCAAGGGGGTGTCTTGGGACTTGAGGAGGAGAGAGAGAGAAGAGGCCGACCGGAACCAGCAAGCCCGATTGACCGCCCCTCCGCCCGCTCGGCCTACGGCCGGTCGCCAGCACCGCCGAAGCCGTCGCCATTCCGCCTTCACCGCTCACCTCTGCCTTCCTCTCTCCCCCCTTTGTTCGACCGTCTCTCCTCCTTCTTTGGTGTGCCTTGAAGGCTTCGAAACCCAGCAACAAACCAGAGCAGCCCCGTCCGAAGTCGCAAGCCGCTGGAGGAGCCTCCGCCACCGCCCGCCGCCGTCCTCGTGTGCCGTTGCTGTCGCGCGCCTCCGCCTCCCTCACGCCATCCTCCCTGCTCACCCTCATCTCCAGCAGCTTCGCAGGCCAACACAAGCCGCGGTTCAACCACCTCCGGCCACCGTGAGACCCCACCGATGGCCGCACCGACGCAGCTCCTCCGCCCGTTTCCAACACAAGCCAGCGCCGGATCTACCATTTCTTGGCCTCAACTAGCAGCGGATAGCAGCCAAGAAAAGTGGGTTTCACAGCTCGATTTTGGCCCGTTTTGGTCGGCTTCCCGACCCCGAAGGTTAGGTCTGCCTTTGGGAAAGTCGATCCCCGTTGCGTCCCTATCGTTTTGGTCTGCTCGGCTCGCTAATCGGGTGAGTTTAACTCACTAAACCTTGATTAAACGGTTAATGATGCTTAGGATATTCTTAGTTTAAGTTAAACAAGCTTAGGTGGTTAGATTAGTTTATTTAGTTGAGGATTAGATTAAGGTGTTTAATTAAGTTAAAGTGTGTTTAGTTTAAAGCTAAGTAGGTTTATTTTAATATAGGCCTTGATGTGACTTAAAGGAAATTATTTCTGATTTCAATAAATGTTTCGAAATTATTGGATTATTTCATAATATATTATATTCCGAAAATTATTAAAAATTTATTATTAAAAAAAATTCGAAAAATTATTTCTGACCTCAATTGCTCAGAATTTCGTGCTGATCGCTGATGTATATTTAGAATTTGAATTTGATGAGTGGATAATGCAAATTGAGTGTTGATTGTGAAAAATATGGATTTTATTCAGAAAAATCCCAGGTGTCGGGTTTGACACCGAATTGGATTTTTAAGGATTATTATTGTAATTGGAGTATTTGAGTGAAATGCAAAGTGTCCGGGGGTCAATATTGAATTATCATGTGCTGGTTGAAAGACTTGGTCGCAGTAGTGACTAGGCCAATTGGACCTATATTCCTTTAGAATCGCCGTCAACATAGTGACGAGGCTCGGGTCGCAGTAGAGGCTAGGCCAACTGGACCTATGCTCCTTCGGGAATGCCGTCGACGTAGTGACGAAGCCGCGCTCCAAGGGGGGAGGCGATGCCTGGCATTAATGTCAGTAGATAGCCGAACTACGAGTAGGCTATGCCCTTGTGTGGCAGTGAATATCAATTGGATCACATGCTGAGTGTTATTGATGGGTCGGACTATGGGACGGAATCGTGTGGCTGATATGGGACATGTCATAACGATTTGATCTTATAATCCGAACTCATGTGGTCGTTTGAAATGATATTATTGGCATTCCAGTGGTTTAAGTTCCTATTACTATCTGTGATTGAGTGATTTGAATTGTGCTAACCTACATGAAGGAACTGATGCGAGGTAAGTCCTCTATGTGGTGTGGCTAAGCCACCCTTGGGCGTATTTTCTTTCTAATGGGGGTTTAGGGGGTTGAACTTGCTGAGACAATGTCTCACTCCGGTTGTGGGCTTACATTTTCAGGTCCCTAGTGGACAGAGCGGTCATATCATTTTGGTTGGCCTTGTGGAGTTGCAGAGGTGAAGTCTGTTGAATTGGAGATTGTGTTTGACTAGTTTGTCGTAGGACAGCTTCTTTTTGAGAGTCGACTTATTGTAAACTTTTGGTTGTAGACCTTTGTTTGTAAACTCCGTTGGTTTTGTAAGTGACTAGTTGAGAAATTGTTTCCTAATTTTCTATCTCGTATTTTATTGTCAGGGGTTTTATAATACGCTTCCGCATGTGCAAATATAACGAATGGGTCGGCGACGAGTGCCTAGGAACATCGCATATTTGATCAATCACAGTGGAATGTGCGCGTGCTCGAGGTTCGGGATATGACATCCACGGTTGCTTGAAGGAGGAATCGACAGATTGGGCGGCGAAATCAACTGTGCGAGAATGTCCTGAAAGAACTGATCAAGGTAATGGGAGGCATCTAGGATTTTTGTGAGAGAAATCATTGCGCTTGCGTAAGAATTTCTTCTGATCGCCGGAACAGGAGACGTCTAGGGATTGTGGGAGAGATGGTCGAAAGGGGCATCATGGGTAACCTAGTAGTATGCACATTTTCAAAGAAGATATAGGGCGGCGCTAAATGACAAATATACCAATTTTCTTTTATTAAAAAATTGTTAAACTTTTTTCGTCGCGTGAACTAAAATTACTCTTCATGCGAAATACAATTGGATAAGCTCCGTTGGGTTTGACCCTGATACTACGCATGTGCGGGTTTTCACTCCCCAAAATGCCCGGGCTTCCGACTAGCTACTGTAAAAGTTAATGATCTCCAAGTAATGCCAAGGGACGTGGAAGCCAAGGAAATTCTGAGATGATACCTAACTTTTTAGGTAGATTGTGATTTGGGTTTGCCGCGTTAATGTTAACGAATGCTCCTATTTCCCCGGTAGTTAAATGAATTTTCAAATAAGTAGAACTTTTGCATAGAATATATGTCCAAATTCCTATCTAATATTATCAATAAATGGAATTAAATAAAATGTTTTAGAGCACTACTTCTCCACAAATGAAAAAATAAATAAATAAAGACCGAAAATTTGGAAAATATGTCAAGGTAAGCTTCGCTTTGGCTAATTAAGAAAAACAAAAGGAAAATTACACAAATGATTCCTCAATTATGGTCAAATGTGTAATGTGATCTTTGAATTTTTAACTTATTTCACTTTAGCCCAATGTGTAACGTAGTCTTCAAATTAATCTATGAACTTTTAACATATATTTAATTTAGTCCGTAAACTATAGAAAAATATTCAATATTACTATTTCATTAATTTAAATTCTAGAACAACATTCGATATTTTCATAGAGTTTAAGCTCTTGATTAAATATTTACCAAAAGTTCAAAAATCACGTTGAATAAAAAATTGAATAAATAAAATATAAAATATCAAGATAAAGTTTATGAATCGTATTGAATAAATTAAATGTTCAAGATCACATTATATATTTAATGAAAATTCGGGACCATTCGGATAATTATCATAAAAAAAGGAGCATAATATAATAAATAAATAAATTTTAAAAATAGAGGAGCTGATGCTCCATCGGGCACAGCTCCCACAGCGACTCTCCAGCTGTTGAGCTCGTATACCGTTCTTCCCGCCGACGAGCAGATCCCGACGACCACACCCTCTCCCCTCGCCGGATCGCCAATCCCTCGGCCGGCGAAGCCGCCGGAGATTCGTGGGAAACCCTAGACCGAATTCCGGAGCTTCGATTCGCAGGAGCAGCGCCTGCTTCCGATGGCAAACCAGCGAACGCCGTCGAGGCCGTGGATGATGGACGCAGCAGCGCCGTACTTGGTGGTGCTCCTTATAGCCGCTCACGTCTTCGCTTTGGTAGCTCTTTCCACCCCCACCCACATCTTGCCTTCCCTTTACATCTTCTATTGGGTTCTTTTTGTTTTTTCCCCCGGCAATCGACGTTCAAGTGTTGTTGATGCTTAAGCCCCTGAATTTGTTCGTCCCTAAGGTATACTATTACTGGATAGACAGATTGGCTACTGAGAAGCAGCCTCAGAGAAGAAAGGCTCACTGAAGAACTTGCCCATTTGCTATTGATGCGCCGAAGGTTGGTCGAAAGCCCTGAATTGATCCGACCCGTTTTCCTTGATGGCAATGGAATGTATTCTCGTCGCGATTTTGTGACTGTTTCGCCATCGTTTAGTCCATGCATTTTGTTGATATTGTTGGAAGTGTTGAAAAGAAGTTCTAGAAGGGAGGTTATCACATTGCTGCTGTTGCCATTGTTTGGAGTTGTTAGACGTTGAGAGAGGAATGCAACCCTGCCATGTTGACAATTGTTGTTTCGATCAGGGAAAGCAATTTCTACTACTGGTTCATGTGGGCAGACATTTGCTCGCGACAGTAAGCTTATCTTGTGAAGAAATCTTATCCTTTTTCTTTTTTTGGGGTGGAGAATCTTATTCTGACTGCTGCGAATCTGCGGTGATCTTCCTATCGTGCTATAACACACTAAAAGTGCCTGAGTGCTTTTGAGAAGGCGCTTCCAAGGATCCACATTAGGGGCAATGGGTCCCGTTAGAAGTCATAAGAGTGCGAAGGTTGGATATTGCACATTAGGAAAAGTCTCTTTACCCCTGTTTTTTGGGTGATTATTGGGAACTACGCAAACTGCTGGGAGATTGACTTCAATCACTTTCTCCTTTCCTTGAATACCAATGTGTTGATTCTGATTTCATCTCCTCTCGTAATATAACTAGCATAGTCATTCCAGAGGATATTTTTTGTTGATTCTTTAGGCGAGTGAACTGCTTCTGCCATGTTTTACTGCAAAATAATAGATTACAAGGAAAATACTTCCTCGTTCTCTTGAATTTAACCGGCCTTCTTCTTGTTCTCCTATGTGCAGAACTCTGCCTGATTTGTTCAGCAGTAGCATTTCCTATTGCACTCTGAATATTTAAATTCCATTGGGCTAGTAACTTCCTCAACTCTTTACATGTACATCTTGATTAAGGTGGATACAGTGATTCTCAGAAGAGTGCTTATCTTGTACTGTTTGTACATAATAGACTGTTTAGGGGAGTTATCGCGTAATCTACAGCCTTAGAATAGTGGATCTTAGCATCACGTGCTTGCTGTCTTTTTGTCTCTTGTCCTAGATGTCTTGCTGCTTTACCGTCATAGTTATCAGAGTGGTTAGCGATTCATATGACAAGGTTATCTAAATATACTCGGGTCTCATCTCTGAGAGGCTCAAAATGAATTTCTAAGATTGACTTTCAGCTTTCTGATCCAAATGGATACATTATGGGAGAAGATGGTTCCTTCTGTGCTTTTTCAATGTGCTCGCACGAGTGTCTTTATCATATGCTAAATAGATAGACAATCTCCTTGCAGTAATGAGGAACCTAACGCTACTCCAATTATACGCAGGAAGTTTACAGCTCAAGGATGATCCATCTTGGGAAAAATCCAAAAGATGGACTGCTAGGTATATGGGGCAAGTTAACTTTTCAATGTATCGACGCGTCGTAGATTACAATTATAAAAAGAAAATTAAAAAAGGCCATGCATTAATATGACTTGACTGGCCAAAGAAATAAGGTGTGTACTTAACTTTTGACTTAGGGGAGTCCTATGGCTGTGAATTAGAAAGATAAAACCTTTCAAGTCGATCATTGGCTAATTGGCCACTAAAATCAATTACTATCGGGAGCCAGAAAATCCATCGACTCTATCAATGTCGAATTTAACCCGTCTGCGTCATCAAAGAAAACATTGCCCTCCCTTACGATGCACCAACCTGACCTTTCTTTCGGAAGGTGATTGTGCATTAGATCGACTTATGAGAATTGTAAAAAGCAGGAATTAGTCTCGCGATAGTGGTTGGCTGGCCCCATAACTGCAATGTTGCAGGGCTCTTCTTTTGGAAAACGAAAGCATCATGACCAATTCCGAGATCACCACCAAACAACGAGTTCCCAGATTTATGGAGCTGAGGTCATCGTGATTGGTACTTCGTACAGGCAACTCAACGTAAATGCTCTATGGATTTGAGACTAGCTTTGTCCCTCTTCGACTCACCCAGATATCTAGAGCTGTTATTCGCAAGTCGGGGCAAATGCTTCGGTAATGCTGTTTATGTACTCGAGAGTAACCGATGGCATCCGTGAACTCAATACGTTTGCCGACATCATTCCCAAATGCTTCATGGAAGTTCCACACACAAATGCTTTTTCTAATTTGCAAGCCCGTGTTTTCCCTACGAAGACTTTACAGCCGAATGATAGAGATCAGAACGGTCTCTCTTCAATTCATCCGATCTATGCTTTTTGTGAACGTAAGTGAATTGAATTGAACCCGCGCGTATCTCACTGCATATAAGCAACCTACGAGTCTTCTGTTTTAGGACAGCACGTTACCCAATTCGTGAACTCTCTCGATCTCTTTCAGTGTCCATAAAAATATCAAGTGCGGGTAACCAGCAAAAACGTTCAAATAAGAAAAAACAGCAATATAAGGACAAGAGAGACCAACACGAAGTCATGAAATTGGCGATCGAAATATGTAGGGGAATGCTCACTATACATCGTCTGGCTATATATATATATATATATAAGAGCGAAAGAGGGAGGAAAGCAAAGTTCACTGATGATGCTCGACCCAAAAAACAAAAGAAAAAGTTCACTGATGCGGTCTTGTTGCTTTTCAAGGGGCTATACTTGTTGCTTTTACATAGGTGTCTTCATCGATACCCAAGAAGCTCATAACTACATCCTCCAGTGCCGCTCGGAAGCCCCCATGTGGCGGCGCAGCAGCCCTGCACGAAATCACCATTACAAAGTCCCGAGTTTGGATCATCGAGGCTGTGATTAGCTCATGCATCGATTTCAACGATAATAACAGAAGAAATCGAGCGTTTTTAGGAGAACAAAGATGACCAAACTGCATTACCTGAAAACATCAAAGTATTCTCGATTGGCCCCCATGTCAATTCCACATATCTGCGCACGCGCGATGAGCATTTCAAAATTGTCGATACGCTGAGCTCCTGATATGATCCTCTTGCCTGAAATAGAGTAATACAAATCAGAAGTTGGCATATCAATATGGGTTTAATACAAGGATTATTGGATTCATTTGGGCAACTCTCAAGCATCCATCACACAATACACGTGAGATTCACTGGGTGTAAATGGCCTCAGGATGCAACTTTATGAGAGAGGCCATGCAAAGGAGAAAGGAGAAGCCTCAGAATACATGGAAGTTCTAAACTACGTGGGAGTTAGCGCACACATGTCTCTCGACAAGACTTCGCTGTATAAAAGAATCGATGGGACACGCACTTGTCCTAAAGATTAAAATCCTTCTCCGCCATCCGATTCCCTCCCTATGTTTCTTTTTGAACAATTTGAACACAGATTTAAAACGATTCCAAACCAACTGTAAAGCCAAATATAAAACATTAAAAAGGCATATTTCCAGACCATCAATTAGAGAAAATTTGCTGAAGGTAAAGAATGGTCCAAAACTTCACCTCTAATATAAGCATAGAATGAATTACTGTAGGCAGGATCATCATAGCATGGCATGGTGTTGAATGGCTTATCAACCAAAGGATGACGGTGAAGTATATAAAACTCGGTGCCATACCTAATAATAAGAGAAAGCTTGGTAGGTTAATCATTCCGGAAAATAATTGAATAACAATCAAAAACCTAACTCAGAACCTAAGGCACATCAAGGATTATTTTAACTTATTACTTTTCTCGAACCAGCTGACCCAAATTCATCTCTTCTTCCATGTTCAAGTCTTCGAGAGGATAAATATCGATGCCAGCATCCTGTACAAGCATAGCAACGTCAGAGAAGCACGGGAAAAATTTAGCGCATATGCAAGCATGTAGGTTCACAGCCAATTTATTCATTAACCAGCATGCTCCGGGCTAGGGAATAAGGGAGAGTTTGGGAATGCTTAGACATTTGGAAAGCTCGTTTAAAGAAGGGGATTTGACCAAAGTTGCATCCGATCAAAGTAGTTGAGTGCGTAGTGAATAGTATTTTCCCAGTCCATTTAAGAGAAACTTTTGTTTGGTGAAAACTGTACAACAATGTTTGATCATTTCGATTACCAAAATGATTAATAACTTAAGAATCATCTCGAGGTTTGTTTTTATCTTCAACGCAATTCGGGTCCTTCATTGAGAAAAACCGCCTATAGAAACCAAAACCTCAGAGTAAAAGAACTAGATATTTCTCCTGCCGCTCCAAATGGACTTCCAAACGGAATGTCTGGCGGAGAAAATAGGCTCAAGGTATCGGGCCCCTTTATAAACATCAAGGACTACAGAGATGCATATGATTGTGGGGATGGACCCGCAGACATCAAAGAAACGAGTGGCCGATGATACTAAGCTATCCCAATCTATTTGACCAAGCCAGCGACAGATAAAATCTGTTTAAGTGCACTGGTGCTCCTATTTTTACAGCTACGACATCAATCTTCACGGTATATTTACAGCTCTCGTCCCATGGAATTGCTGCCCAAATTACACACATCCTTTTCTATTCATGTGTGCACAAGGGCCAGCGAACCTATATCTTGCCACTCTGTCCGTTCTCTTTTTATAATCTAGGCAATCATAAGAGCTGCTGAAAAATATCTCCTCACCTTGAGCATCCGAATGCCTTCTTGATATGTAAGCAGCAAGGTCTTTCTCAAGTACTGCAATTAAAAGTCACTGCCCATGAGTTGGTTTTTTGGTAAAACATTGCCTGTTGTTCTGAGAAATGCAGAGTCGGTTTTTTTGTAAAACACTGCCTATTGTTCCGAGAAACGCAGAGTGAATATAGATCATATCATAACCTTCAAAGGTACAAAAGGATATTCTCTTCCAATCGCTTCGAGTTCCTTCTTGCAACTCGCAGTCAATGAGTCGAACAATGTCACGAACAACCGGCCCACAATGTCCATGACCTGCACATAAACATCTAGTTGAGTGAACTGGACTGAAGCACAAGACAAGTGCAAAAGTATCCGATACAACCTCAAAATAGTCTCTCTGAATCTCCATTTCGACATCGACAAAGGTATATTCCAAAGAATCCCTGGCCTTTAAAGCAGAGCGAATCTCAAAGACCCGGCCAAGATCACCACAAATATACATTTGCATGTAAAACTCAGGTGCGTCCGACAGGCATGGGGGGTGGCTTTCATAGTCCAGCTCGACAACGCCAGAACCTCCTCCATAATTAAAAAGACTCTTCGGCGTAAAGATATGAACAAAGCCTTGAGAAGACAAGAACTGCCAAAATGCCTGCAAATGCGTAGTCATACAAGTTCAGGGGTTCGCCTCAAAAGCCAGTTGGAGAATCGGTTGAATGGATCACATTTGAAATGAACATAGACAAAGGAAGTAAAGCTCTATAATCTTTTCGAACCATTGAACCTAATTGTTGATCTAGGCATGGGGGACAAAAGAAATACGGGCAAAGCTCACATTGGAAACGTGAGAGGAGATTTCAAAGAGTCCTCGAGAAGCCTGCTTTCCGTTGACACCAAGGACCACCTGCTGTCCAGCCTGCAAATATTGCACACACGGAATATTAACAGGATACCCTAACCCTAGACTAGATGAAATGACTATCGATCGAGAGAGGGAGAGACCCGGTCAATCTGATCGTCGCTTCGGGCAGCGTCCTCGTCGAGAATGTGGGAGATAGATAGGAACTTCCTACTGATGCAAAATATCTTCCGAACCTGAATCTCCAGGTTCTGCTGGGAAGCGTCCCTGATAGGGGCGGTGGGGACAGTGAGACAATGACGAGACGAACTGCACCATCTCTTCGCCGACGACGATGCACCGAATCGAGAAGGCGGTATCCCTCAACACGAGGAACGCCAGTTTCTTTCCCATCGACCTAGTCACTTGCACCCGCCCTCGCACGAGGACTATCTGCCCCTGCATCTCCGGGGAAAGAGCACCCACCTCCGAGTAATCCAAATCGAGCTCTCCCATCGCCAGTAACTTCGAGAGCGGGAAATCCCCATGGTTCCCATAGGTCCCATCCTCCTCATCCTCCACCGGAGCCTCATCCTCCACCGGAGCCTCCGTGGTGGTTAGGATTGGGTGGCATCGCCAGCGCGAGAATGTTCCGGAACTGGAAGAGGGAACCGATCGAGGGAACGGTAGGCATTTTGTGAGAGAAATCGACCGCGACTGCGAATGCGACCGCGCGAGAATGCACTCTGATCGCAGGAATGGGAGGAGGAGGCGCTTCGATCGCCGGAGCGCGCGGAGGTGTCTAGGGTCTTTTATTATTGAAGAGATGGTCGGAAAGGGCACCATCGCAGCCATGCACGATACGGGCCCGGCGCTCGATAACAGTTCTTTCCTGTCGTCAAGCGATAATGCACATAAACACGTACTCATATACCAGTATACATACGTGCTTATACACACCCCCATATACATGTAGGTATGTATATAAGTCCGTCCACGCGCATTTGCTCTATGGTTGCAAATGTCAGTCCATACGACTCCTATTCACGGTTCCGATGTTCAATATGGAACTCTAAAAATATAGTATATCTCACGAAAGTTCTGTACTTTTACACGTCAGTATATACGGCTCGAATTCCGAGTGTTTCGATTAAGTGTTGACTTTAATAAAATTGGATATGCGAAGTGATGGCTCATAAAAATATTAATTATACATATGGAGACGTTTGTTTGAGATTCAAAATTCAATATTCTAAATATGTTTAGGATGAATTCCAAGTTCCCAAATAGAGTCCCTGACTCTAAAACCTCTTGGCTAGGTTGAGGTCCCTTAAAGTCACTCATTGTACTCGCGAAACTAATTCTACTCTTGACTGGATTGTTAAAGCCCATTGTTAAAATGCTCTTCCTGTCGACTGGACGACGACTAACCCTCAAGGCCTCTTATGGAATATTTTGTGTTCAAAAACTGTTCCGTCTAAACAAATGATTGAGAGGGGAAGTTTCGCCACAATTCTTACACAATCAGAGGTTTTAGAGTCAGGGACTTAATTACACTAATGTGTATTAGTGCCCTTTCAGTATCTCCAATTTGGAAAGTTGCTACTTAAGTGGTCACATAGTCTAGATTGCCGATTAGAGTCCTAAAGGCATCAAAGTTGCTGAATGATCATGCAAATGTTTTCACAGGGTTCGTTTTCATCAAGACCTAAACTAATCCTAACCTATTCTAGGAAAGCGATAAACAACCAATTTATTGAAAGACGATGTGGTAAGTAAATACCAAGTATTGAAATGACTTTAAAGTAAACGCAGAGAAGAAAACCAAATACAAGTTGGGTAAAGAATATACATGGTCATGCTATAAGCCCTAGAACATGATCCCGTGAGTTAAAATTAAGTCACGTTCGATTCCTTCCAAAAGGATACTCCACTAGGACTAAGCTACATGTATACTAATCAAGTGAAACTAAACTAAATCTAATGCTAAAACTAAAAAAATTTTAATGAAGACCTATTCCAAGCATTTTTCTATTTTTTTAATATTTTCGAAATTTTAATTATTTGTTAAAAAGAAAAATATTATTAGCCCCGAAATTAGAGACTCGAGCTAGGTCATAGAGCCCAGCCCACGTATGGGGTGCAACTGGCCTTACGAAACTAGACTTGTGGACACAACTCGGCCTCATGCACCAAGCCCTGTTAGACCGTGCAACAACTTAGGCTCTCTTGGATCATTTGGATCATTGGAGCACCTAAATCAAGTCTTTCTTGGATTGATCGCTTACTCGCCTAGATGATAGAGAGAGAAAATTCTAAAGAAAGAAGTTCTAGAAGATAGAAAGGAACTTAAATTACTGATTGGATGAATACAATGAGGAGGAGGACACCCATTTTTATACCTAAAGCCCTTAGATTACAATCATTAATAGTTCTTTGATCCAACAGACAAGATTGTGCCTTCTAACCTACTAACTACCGACATTCATGCCGAGAGAGTCCTAGATTCTCGTCGCAATTACCGTTTCGTCCGTCCTTGGGAACATTACGAAACTTCTAGTGGAAACCTTAGACGATCTTGAGAGGTCTTCCTCCATCATGCACGGTCCCTCGATCACGGAAATCTCGTGACCACGACACAAACATGAATTCTCTCACCAACTTTCTTTTCCTCTTATTAGCCAGAGCCGTCCAGAAGCTCCAATATCCCACGTCAATTTCAGAATAAAGCATGTTTAACAACAACGCCCTCATTATCTCATTTTAAACCAAGAATAATATATTCCATCACCAAGCATTTTTTAAACACCAAATCTTCCATGATCAACGGCAGTATCGCCGTTGGCCGAACACCTCCACCGGACTGCCATTCATGGCCACAACGCAAGACAAAGTAAACAAAATGGTGGTGGTGAAAAGCATTTGATCGTGGGACCAACTTGAAGATCGATTAACGCTCTCGAATGACAAAAGGAAACGAAACTAACTTGTACAGTTTTTATGAGCATTTTGTCAAACAAGTTATGTGCGAACAACTGGGCACAAACAAAACTATCGAGTGCCGAACACCTGGAGTGCCAAAACTTGGCATGGATGGACACTCCAACAATTATTCAAATAATTACATATCTGATTTGACCTATGGACGAATATGCAAGCATACGTTTCATGCTTGTTTGAGTAATAGCAATGAGATGCCCCACTATCATGGTAAGAATAGTTAGGATTTCCAGAAGAAGATGACATTTGTTTGATGAGAAATAAAAAGGAATATCGAAAATTCGAGCGGCTGAAGCTGAAGTAGCTACTTTCAAAGTAACAGAAAGCAAAGCAACGACTGGAGTGGGAGAGTCATAGTCGAAAAGAGGATTCCTCAATTCTTTCTCTCACTCAAAACCGTGCATGAGACTTTCATCTCACACGGCTCCTAAGTGATAAAAGAAAGAAGAACTCATGCCAAAAGTTAAAAAAGTGACACTTAAGTCTCAAAATCGAAGCAAAATAGATCACTTAAGTGCCACTCCCAAGCAAAAATCCAGCCAAAATGCTGACGTAGCAATTTTCCAGCGAAATAAGTGCAAAATAACGTCGTAATATAAAATTTTAAATTTTATATTTAAAAAAAAAAAGGGAACAAAAAATTAGAAATTTGTTTTCAGGAACAAAAATTTTACTAAACACGATTCCATTCCCAAACTGCTCTCGGAAATAAAAAAATTAGAATTTGACACTATTTAGATAGTTAACAAACAGGCCCTAATGATTTCCAAGTAATGCCAAGGGAATTGGAAGCCAAGGAAATTATGGGATGATACCTGACTTTATAGATAGATCGTGATATAGGATTGTCGTGTCAACGTTAATGAATGCTCCTATTTACTCGGTAGTTAAATGAATTTTCAAATAAATAGAACTTTTTTTTACAGAATATTCGTCTAAAGTTCTATCTAATATTATCAATAAATGGAATTAAATAAAATGTTTTAGAACACTACTCTACAAATAATAATAAATAAAAAACCAGAGATTGAAAACTTGGAAAATATATCAAGCTAAGCTTCGCTTTGGTCAATGAAGAAAACAAAAAGGAAAAATTACACAAATGATCCCTCAATTATGGCCAAATGTGTAATTTTATTCCTAAACTTTTAATTTATTTCATTTTTAACCCAATGTGTAATGTGGTCTCCGAATTATTAATTTATTCAACGTGGTCCATGAAATTTTAGTTTATGTTTAAGTTGATCCCTAAACGATAAGAAAATATCCAATATCATCCTTCTATTAATTCAAATTTTGGAACAATATTAAATATTTTCATAAAATTTAGGAATTTGACTAAATATTTATCAAAAATTCAAGAGCCGCATTGAATAAAAAATTGAATAAATGAAAATTTCATGAACCATATTTTATATTACAATAAAGTTTACGGATCACGTCGAACAAATTACATATTCATGGATTACATCATATATTTAATGAAAATTCGGGACCATTTGGATAATTATAAAAAAATGAAGAGCAGATGGTGCCCCATCGGGTACAGCTCCCCCCAGCGACTCACCAGCTGTTGAGCTCGAATACCGTTCTTCCCGCCGACGAGCAGATCCCGACGACCGCACCCTCTCCCTTCCCCGGATCGCCATTCCCTCGGCCGGCGAAGCCGCCGGAGGTTCGTGGGAAACCCTAGACCGAATTCCGGAGCTTCCGATTCGCCGGAGCATCGCCCGCTTCCGATGGCAAACCAGCAAACGCCGTCGAGGCCGTGGATCATGGACGCAGCGCCGTACTTGGTGGTGCTCCTTATAGCCGCTCACGTCTTCGCTTTGGTAACTCTCTTTACCCCACCCCGCATCTTTCCTTCCCTTTACATCTTCTATTGGGTTCATTTTGCTTTCGTATTTCGACATTCGACGTTCAAGTGTTGTTGATGCTTAAGCCCCTGAATTGTTCGTCCCTAAGGTATACTGGATATACAGATTGGCTACTGAGAAGCAGCCTCAGAGAAGAAAGGCTCACTGAAGAACCTGCCCATTTGCTATTGGCGAAGGTTTGTCTAAAACCCTGAATTGATCCGACCCGTTTTCCTCTTGATGGTGATGGAACGCATTCTCGTCACGATTTCGCGACTGTTTCGCCATCGTGTATGGTCCGTGCATTTTTTTGATGTTGTTGGAAGTGTTGAAAAAGAAGTCCTAGAAGGGAGGTTAGCTCATTGCTGTTGTTGCCATTGTTTGAAGTTGTTAAAAGTTGAGAGAGGAATGTAACCCTGCCATGTCGACAATTGTTTGTTTCGGTCAGTCTAAGCAATTTCTACGCTAGTTCATGTGGGCAGACATTTGCTTGCAACGATAAGCTTTTCTTGTGGAGAATCTTATTCTGACTATTGTGAATCTGCGGTGATCTTCATATCGTGCTATAGCACACTAAAAGTGCCTGAGTGCTTTTGAGAAGGCACTTCTGAGGATCAACATTAGAGGCAAGGGGTTATTATTACGTAATTAAAAGTCAAAAAAGTCTGAAGGTTGGATATTGCACATTAGAAATTGCATCAAACATCTGGGAAATGGGGTTATGATATTTTATGAAGAGTTGCACAAGGTTTTATAGGTGCCGAGGTGCTTTGAGAAGACACATCTGAGGGTTGACAACATAATTATTGGATTATGATTCTTTGTGGAAAATTTGAAGAGTCCCAAAGTTGGTGATTACACATTAAGAATTTTATTAAACACTGGGAAACAAGGGGCTAGATATGTTCGCCAACCCTGAGGATCCCTACCAATCTTAGTGATACTGTCTGTTTATTTTAAGTATGTTAGAGTAGGAAGGGCAATTTTTGCAGATGCAGTTTTATTGGTTTCAAGGCTAGGCAAATCTGTATATTTTCTTTTTGGTTTGAAGATAAGCCTCATGAGGAAATAGCTCATATTGATTATCTGCTCTAAAGGCCGTAGCATTGCTAGGTAAATAGACCGAATCCATTCGATTTATAAAAAGGATTACTAATCCTTAACTTTTTGAGGAATCCTTCATCAGTGGTTATGAATGACTGATTTTTTTTTCAATCTTTTCGACCTTGGTTCCATAGGAGCAAGACGGAAATATTGAGAAATAGGACCATAGCTGAGACGTAGTTGTAAGGGTCTGGTCATTGTTAAAGTCAGTCGTATCCACTTGTGGGACAGATCGGGAACCTGCGGTGGGGCCTCTTTAAAGGGCAGTGGATTTGGAACTTGTGGTAACACCCAATTTTGTTTGAATTGGTTAGAAGTAGCTTTGGTTCAGGTAAAAGTCACAGGGGAATACAGTAATTTTGGTGGGAAGGAATCAGTCACATATTAGATTGTTATCCATTAAAGTAACAAACGCAGTTTGATCTGCTCCTTCTCAGTCTCATTGGCCATGTATTGATGCAAAATGCTTAGAGGCCTGGTATAATTGCTTTCTTCACGGGCAAGAAATCACCTGCCTGTTCTTGAGGGAGGAGAAGATAGGGAAAAGCCTCTCTTTGTTTTTTTTTTTTTTTTTGGGGTAGTCCTTACTGATAGTGAAAAGTCTCCTTCCCCCTGTTTCTCGGGAGATTATTGAAAACTTTGCAAACTGCTGGGAGATTGACTTCAATCACTTCCTCCTTTTCTTGAATACCAATTTGTTGATTCTCATTTTTTCTCCTTTTGTAATATAACTAGCATAGTCATTCCAGAGGACATTTTCTGTTGATTCTTTATGCATGTGAACTGCTTTTGCCATGTTTTACTGCAAAATAACAGATACTACAGGGAGAATACTTTCTTGGTCTCTTAAATTGAACCAGCCTTTTTCTTATTCTCCTATGTGCAGAACGTTGCCCGATTTGTTTAGCAGTAGTGTTTCCTATCACACTCTGAATATTTAAAATCCCTCGGGCTAGTGACTTCCTGAACTCTTTATCTGTACATCTTGATTAAGAAATTTTAACCTTTTGGTCTTGAAGGTGGATACAGTGCTTATCTTGTGCTATTTGTACACAATGTACTGTTTAGGGGAATTATCTGCGCTATCTACTGCCTTAGCAGAGTGGATCTTTGCATTACGTGCCTGCTGTCTTTTTATTTCTTTTCCTAGATATGTCTTGCTGCTTTACCTTCATAGTTATCATGGTGGATAGCGATTCATAGGCCAAGATGATCTAAATAGTTAGGTCCATGTCTCTGAGAGGCTCGAAATGAATTTCTCAGATTAACTTTAAGCTTTATGATCCAAATGGATATATTGTGGGAGATGCTGATACCTTCTGTACTTTTTCAGTGTGCTCACGCTAGTGTCTTTATCATATACTAAACAGATAGACAGTCTCCTTGCAGTAATGAGGAACCTAACAGTACTCTAATTATACGCAGGAAGGTTACAGCTCAAAGATGGTCCATCTCGGGGAAAAAACAGAAGATGGATTGCTAGATATACGGGGCGAGAACTTTTCACACATGTTTTCTAACTCCATACCTTCTCATTTTGTTGCTCTTACTTCGTACAGAGTACTTTGGACTTCCAGATTCCTTTCTTGTGTTAGGTGATGGTTACTGAGTGGCTGGTCTATTGGATGCAATTAGTCTGGTGTCATTCTGTTGACCTTTGCAGCCAGCCAACCGGTTGAACATTGCATACTTTATTTGTGAGTGAAGAAGGAAGTTTTATTTCAGGGTACTGACTTTTGCATTAGGCAGCCTCAAGCTGTTTGGTTGAATGTTGAAAATGTTTGTGTTGGTAGGCTGCTGACCATATGAACTATGCCCACTAAGGTGCTTTTGACAAGTTACCATTATCCTGTCTACACATTTATTAGTTGATCCAAGTGAAAGCAGGCAAATGCTACTTGACCTGGCAACGATATATCTTTCTTCTCCTTTTTTCTTGTTTTTGGCTTACTGGCTGGGAAAGACTTTATAGGGGAGGAATAGTAGTTGCCAGCAATGTGGTCCACCTTTCCACAATAGCACAGGAGCAGAAGCGATCTTTTCGTGAAGTTTAATATGGTGGAAGGGATGGAAAGTCCATTTCCGGGCATGCTTTTTCTGCTCTCCCATCCTCCTTAGCCTTTAAGAAAAATCCAACGTGTGCGCCCTTTTCTCTTGCACTTCCTTCCAAGAATGGGATTAGACTTCGATCTTTATGACGTTAAATCGACACAACCCCATTCGAGAAAACCGAAGAGATAAACGAGAAACGGCATGTCACTTTTAAAAACGTGTATGCGCTCTTACGATACCATTTACTTTACTAAAAGCATGCTGACGTCACCTGTGAACGAATTACGTATCTAAATTTCAGCCTTTGTCTCCTCGCGGAGGTTCACTCCAAACGCACCGCCCCGAATTTTGCAAAAGGACGGGGCGGCAGGTCGACGCCGACGGATGACGCGACGTCGGCTCTTGCCCCCATGGCTTTGGCTAAACGAGAACGCGTCGATGCGTTCGTCGTTTTTGTCTTTATTCCGCCACGCGTCCCCATCTCGATCGTCAACATCGATGGAGTCAACAAGGTATGTGAAGAAAACCCTCCCAGCAGCCGGGCGGGTTTGCCACTCCTTGGGTGGAGAATCTTACGGAACTTGCCACTCTCCATCTCCATCGATGAGAATTTTGCGTAATTTGTGCCCTTTTTTTTTTTTCGAAAGTTGGGCCTTTTAGCACGCCATTAATGACTCCTTCGGTCGATATAATTGGATAGATTTTTTTTTTTTCCTTTTCGACGCGTGCTAATGTGAAGCGCCAATACAGAAACACCCGAATCTCCAGGGCAAAAGAGTGTGTACGTATATCTTTTACTTTCACGTTCTACTTTTGCAAAAAGAAGGTGCTAGCTCTTGGGGAAAGGACATATTTTAAGTAGCATGGGGGCGCTCGTGTGTCTCGTTGACATCTAATGCGTCCTTGATATCGGATCATTTATGAGCGATAGCAAAGCTGGCATGCCCTTGATAGTTTACATGGCGATTTTATTAGCATCTCTTTTGGTCGAATAATAATAGTGGCATGTTCTATCCTCTTAAAGCCGATTCACACACAATCGAGACCTTTCTCAAATGCATTTATGATGCGGACTTTTTTTTTTAAAGGTAATTTAGTTGGTTTTTCTTTACTTTTTTTTTCTTTTTTGAACTAGGGGTTGGCTCATCACTAGAGTCATAGGCAAGGCTCGAAATACCTCGCACGACACAAGGCAAGGATGTCGCAACCCCCACTCAATGCCTTTATTGCTCGCAACAAGGGCTTCGTGGCTCTCACCCAAATTTGGTGAGAGCCACGAAACCCTCGCTATGCCTAGTCAAGGCCTAGGTGAGGGCCATGACACCTTCGCCAGCCAAAGTGAAGCTGTGCGGTCCTTAGCTCAGATCTAGCGAGGGTGCTGTGGCCCTCAGTAGCTTAGCTCGAGTGAGGCTATAAAACCCATATTCAACAATGGCGTACAATCCTAGGCATTTTCGACCCTAAATGTAAAAATGTTTAAAATCAAATTGATACAATTAAAATGTTTATGACTAAATTAATATAAATATAATAAGTTTTAATTTTTTTTTTCTTTTGAGTACCTTTTTCAAACGCATGGAGTGTAAAGAGGAAGGGCAATTCCGTAGTTTCAGCGAAAAGCAAGGGGGTGTCTCCTCCGCGTACCGCAGCGATATATCAATATCACCGCACCAAACCCCATTCCTCTCTCACCATCTCGCCTCCCATCTCCCTCCCCGGTCGGTCACCTCACTGTCCATCCCCCCACTCCCCATTGCTGAGAAAGTGCCTTCTCTTCTCTCTCTAGCTTTCAAGGGCTGCGTCTAGAGAGAGAATGTGCACCACCAAGCACCACCGCCGGAGCTCCGACCCCGGCCGCTCCTCCAGATCCGGCTCCCCCGACCCCCCCTCCTCCTCCTCCTGGATCGCCGACTCCATCCGCGGCGGCCCCCTCCCCCGCGTCGACCTCCACTCCGGCGCCAACGGCTGGGCCTCCCCTCCCGGCGACGCCTTCTCCCTCCGCTCCAAGACCTACCTCCGCAACCGCCTCAAGTCCCCCCCCGGCGACTACCTCCTCTCCCCCGCCGGCATGGACTGGCTCCGCTCCCCGGCCCGGCTCGACAACGTCCTCGCCCGCCCCGACAACCGCGTCGCCCACTCCCTCCGCCGCGCCCACGCCGCCGGCCGCTCCCTCAAGTCCTTCATCTTCGCCGTCAACCTCCAGGTCCCCGGGAAGGACCCCCACAGCGCCGTCTTCTACTTCGCCGCCGAGGAGCCCCTCCCCCCCGGCTCCCTCCTCTACCGGTTCGTCAACGAGGACGACGGCTTCCGCAACGCCCGGTTCAAGATCGTGAACCGCATCGTCAAGGGCCCCTGGATCGTCAAGAAGGCCGTCGGCAACTACAGCGCGTGCCTCCTCGGCAAGGCGTTGACCTGCAACTACTACCGAGGGGACAACTACTTCGAGATCGACGTCGACATCGCGAGCTCCAAGATCGCCAGCGCCATCCTGCACCTCGCATTGGGATACGTGACGAGCGTGACCATCGACATGGGGTTCGTGGTGGAGGCCCAGGCCGAGGAGGAGCTGCCGGAGAAGCTGATCGGCGCGGTCAGGGTGTGCCAGATGGAAATGTCGTCGGCGCACGTGGTGGACGCGCCCCACCCTCCGCCGCAGACGCAGCCGCGCGGGCACGGCTTCGCTAGGGTGAACCACCATACCTCCGAAAACGACGAGGACGACGACGACGACGACGATTGATTCGGAAACGCGAAGGAAGACTGCAGAGGCGTGGCGAAATGCACTCTGCGTTCAGGTAGAATCGTCCTCCGCGGCTGACTTCGATGCTAAAATAAGAAAATAAGAAGAAGAAAGAAAACATCGAATGATGCGAAATTGGATTTGACCCTTTTTCGATGGGGTGGGGGCACTGATATCTGTAGATAGCTGAATCTCATTTTTATTGCGAAGAAATAACAATGCCCAGTTCTTGCTTCTGGGAAAAGCTCCCTTGTTCCTTCCTGGCATCTTTGTTTTAGACGATGTAACACCCCCTTTTGTCTGGTTTAACGCTTATCATCGAATAATCTCTGGAGAAAACGAGGAAGGGTGAGGAGAGGAGAGGAGCATTGTCTTCTTGACAAGACTGATGTTTCCTTTGTCAGCTGTGTGGGATTTCTGGGATGAGACACGGCCCAGATTTTGGTAAGCTAGGGGGTGCTGGGGTAGCATGATTGATGGTGTCTTCTCATCTGGGTCGTGTGCCTTTTTCTCGATGTCCGAAAAAGCACCGAACTTTGATTCTTGTTAGCTGGTAGGTTTCGGTAAGAGGTTGGGAATCGGGACCCTGCTAGGGAGGGAAAGGCTTTGGAAGTGTGTGCTGGCTCGGGTTGTACGTTTTGGTGTCCCTGGACCCCCTCCTCCGATTTTGCCTGAAATCAGTGTACTGCTTTTCGGATAGTTTCTTGTCTCGTTCTTGGTACACGGCGTGGGGGCATTGCATGATTAGACCATGTCCCCCTCAGTTATCAAACCCACCCGGTTAGTAACGGCAATTCCTGTTTGAAACACTCCAGGAGTCCCTTTCTGGCCCGACTTTTGATTACAGTCGCGTTCCAGTGTCAACTTAAGCATCGGAGGGCAAATGAGGGCGTGAAGCACGGACGCCCTGATCGGTTTGTCGTGCTCCGGATCGATTTTCCTGCGAAGAGCTCCAGCTGAGTTCGTGACTCCCATTTCAAGCTTCAACATTTAGATGCCTAGGCTTGAGAAAATTAGTAATGGGCTCTTGATCATCCAAATGTCGTGATTTGGGACGGACTAGAATTATTGGGGGGTTTCATTTCTGGAGTATTTTATCTCCTAGAAACGTGGTGGTTCACTGATCACTTGTCCGTTAGTTGATTATTTTAGGGGGAGCAGGTATTTTTGGAACTGTTCCATAACGTTCATTTCTCTGGCGGACTGATGAACCGTCGCATAAGTTGGCAAGGCATTGCTATAGTGCCTCAGGGATCATGGGTCCAAGACCCAACTATCGATTTCACGGCTCATTCTCAGTTCATGTGTTGTCGAACACAGTCCGAATAGAAGGCGATACCTATTCATCGCGCGAGAACTGAATTTGCATGTGGTACGGACACGAGGGCATAGCTTTCATTTTCCTTCTCTTTTTCCATAATCATTCTGTTTACTGTGTTTCACCGAATGTGACATGGTAGTTCTCGATGAGCCAATTGTACGAACTCAAATGATTGATCCCAACTCAAGTGCGATGGCCACTTTGTCTGGACTCACATGACAAATCCGAAGGCAAATCCAATATTATTATTCTTATGTGACAAATCATGTTTGGCATTGCATTATTGATTCGCCTTTTCCGAGCTTTTCTCCTCCTCATCATGCGGTTGGCAGTTCTCAGATGCACACGCCCCATCACCGGCCCAAAAGGCTTCCACCAAATTTTGCAAGATTTCCATGCTCCTTCTCTTTTCTTTCGGCCCCTACTTTGAAAAGGAATCCATGATGAATGCATGGAGAGTATTTTTATGCCCTGAGCAAGTCGTATTATTCCCATGACAGCCAAGAAACAGGAGCCGCTAGTCGTCCTTTTCCAACATATAAAAGAGCAGACTCTTGAAGCGCCATGTGCTGCTATTGCTACTCTCAAGAGCAGAAAGTTGCATACTAATTGGCCTAGAAAAGAATTGGTTCCAAGCCTTTTATCGCCGTGTGCTGCTATCATCGGATATTCAAAGTGCATTGATCAAAGAACCGTTTCAAAGGATTGCGAAGTGGTATGCCAGGTTTAGTTCACTGAGATCCAAAACTGCTGTACTGAAAACTAGGGCATGGTATGTCCATTCGTTCTAGAGTTTGAATTACGTCGACTGTTCGATTGGGACCGGCCAAACATTCACTGCAGTAAGTATCATGGTATTAGGAGATATGTTTCCAGGAGTTTGATGGAGTCCCATCTCGACAAGTAACAAATCAAGAAAGCCAAGCAGCAAAACGAGGCGAGCTCACCTCAACCTAAAGCCCAAATGAATGTGAGCTAGAGTTTGCCTCAATAGAGCCAAATTGGGCAATCCACTCGATTCAACCAGGACCGGTCCATTAACCGATTCTGCAGCTAAAGAGCCACCAGAAGTGGGTGATGAACTGAATCGTGGGACTTTCCATAGAAAGTGGGCGAACCTCACCATTCCTATGTTCTCCATCAATATATGAATGCTTGCACTAACTTTGTCCCTTTGAAAAACCCAGCTCCACTCCAAAAATCTGCAATGTCGTTGTCAATCAGCGACACTCTTATCCTCAGTGCAAACAATATTAGATTTTGGCTTTCATAGACCGCAAGCGAATGCGCGCATGCACAGTAAGAAATATCTAGTGGTGACTGGTGGTTCTTACCATCTTAACCGGCTATAAGTCATCTTCTCATCATGCTAACGTCCACCCCAACAAGGCTATTCTCTCTGCTGGCCAAAACAAGACGCAGCTCAGTGGGAGAGATCTTGTGGTGTTTTGAGTAATTTGATTTGCCTGAAAACTCGAGCTGATGCTTTGTTTGTAACACGTTCTGAATCTTAGAATTACTAGCTAAACTACCTGGAGTCCATCCAATTGAAGTTCCAGGTTTTCACCAAGCCGAGCAGATTGAATTTGATACCTTCATGGTTAACAGTGAACAAATCCTACATCATAATGGTTTCATGCGATAGATTTTAGATCAAGACATGACAAGGTCAATGCACGATGATGCGTCATCATCTGGTTGCCTCCTTGTTTTAACTAGACACATCATTTTCTTATCTTTTTCCTCTCCATTCTAAATGTATACGCATCATTTTCAAAAAAGAATTCTAATTTAACCGACCAATATGGACATCCTCTGTCAACTTATGCCCTTCCACATCGATAGTGGCCCATTCATGAGGAGTAATGGGCAAGAAAAAGGACGTCAACACGACATCTAAGGCTTGTAAAAATGGCATAACTACTTTGGGCACTTCTCTTTCTGTTACAATCGCTGATCTTAAAGCAACTGTGCCACTGTCTTTTCGCAAATGCTTTCAGACCCGAAACCAACTTGCTCTGAGATTGATCTGTTAGCCCTCACTTCAGACCGGTAACAAGAACACCTGAGCAGAAAATTTCAAGAAACAGCCAACACAAAAATGGCCAAATTCAGAAGAGGTCTTATGCCCCTCTATAGTTCAATACCAGAGTGGAGAAATAAAATGGGCAGTGATAGCACAAAGCTTCAGCTTTCTGATTTATGTAAAATCTCAAAGCTGTGTGGCTCACCATAATGATGAATAACAGTGTCTTACATAGCAATCAAATTGATTGTAACAGTGTCTTCCTATCGCTCATTTTCTTCTATTTGCTTTTTCACTAGATAGTCTTGATTGCACCTACATATATATATGAAAGCCAAAGCAGATTCCAAGCTCACAACAACAATCTGTACACCGCTTCCTTTTGGCATGCGGATCATTATTCTAAAACCTTACTCTACTAACGTTGTAAGTATCAGTAAACATCAAGAACTAGTGCAGGGATTTTCCCCATCACTACCTGATCTTTAGGCACAACCATTTGGACCAAACCCAAGCTTCAATCCAGCGACATCATACACCACCTCGAAACTCTGCTGCTGCACATTCCCATATATCAGAACGTCCGTATCATCCCCATTTCCAGCAAATGCCAGGCAGACCTGCGACTTACTCGCAGCATACAATATTCCTGAAGGGTCCAAGTCAACATTGGTTCCACCGCTAAAAAGGAAGCTGACTTTCGGTATTGTCACCGACTTATACTTGCTAAGGTCATAGCAGGTGTCTAGGATCGAAAGAGCGGGTGCCGTTGGATATCTTGTCATCAATTTCTTGAAAGCGCTAGAGAGTGCGCTATATGCAGTGGGTGGCAAGCGAGTGATCACAGTGCCCGAGTCTATGATCCCGGGGGCATTCGAGAAAATACTTGAGGAGATTCGCAGTTTAGTCCCGCCTACACTTATTCCTTCTATGTTGATACCATAAAAATTATCACCTTGCGAGATTGTAGCCAAGGGCGTGAATTTTACGGAACTAGATGCTCCACTGCCTCTGCCAAAGGTCAGGTGTCCAGCGGAGCTAGATGAAGATGGTAGGCAATACGAAAAATACTTGCCGTACTTGCTCGCGGTTTGTTGCACTAAAGAAAGTTTGTCTCGGCCGAGTCCAAGCAGCCCTGCGGCCCCACCGAAGAGGCCTTGGTTGTTCTGGCCACAACCAAATAAAAAATCGTCAATTGCCTCCGTGGACGTCAATGTCAATTTCTCTTTTCCAAAGAACCCGACTGAGTACGAGGAGTCTCCATATTGTATGCCGTAGACACACGTTGACGACGTGCACCCCGGAGTGTTTCCTGCACACAAACATGGAGAAGCAAAGTTCTTAAATTCAGCGGAGAGGTGCAGCCCTATACTTGTTATCAGTCTTGCAGAATTCTGTCAAGATTTTGAGGGCTAAGATCATTTTCTAAGCTTTCACTTCAGGGATGTGAGCTCGTTTAGTTAAACACATTCTTGTCTCTTGATGACATATTTGTTCCTCTTCCAGTTAATTTTCAAGATAGTTGAATCTTCTCGGATCACCAGATTTTCATTAGACAGTTAAAAAAGTCACCTGTGGCAGAGAAGAGGGCAGAGCAGAGTGAGGAGGAACAAGAGATGTTGGTATAGGATGCGGACAGTGAAGGGTTAAAAGTCGGCTCTTTTTGCTTGTAGCAGTATTTCACGCACGGCTCGCACTGGGTCCAAGTGAGGTCACTACCCGTGTCGAAAATGAGGGACAGGTCCTTTTTCGGCGTGCCGAGGCCCACAGTCACTATGTAATTGCCCGCGCCGACTGTGCTGCCTGATAGCGCTGGAAGATTAGCCTTCGAGTCCCTCAAGCGATTGGTGTCGCTGGTAATGGTACTAGTGACTTTGGAGAACCTTGATTGAATGGACTTGACCCTTGATTGATCTCGGAGGAGGATTTGCTCATGGGTTGGTGCATTTGCTTTGTCCTGAACCAGTTGGGAGCAAGGGCCATGCTTGTGGACCACTCTTAGCTTTGATCTTTTGTCATCAACTGAGAAAAAAAAAGAGAGCTCATACAATGAACAAACACATGGAGTGAGGAAGCTTCCAATTGTGATTGATATTAAATAAATACATGTTTGCCAGACAACCTAAACATGATGACCTATTGGACTTGTTGTTAGCGGGACACAGACGACGAAGAATCCAACAGAACGCAATTCTCTAAAGACACGCGATCATATCAATTCGCATTTCTTTAGGAAGTCTTCGATTATTAGTTCTCGATAATCAAGTCGGCCATCTGTGAAGATTTTTTCCTCCACCGAAGTTCGGTGAACTCAAACCATAAGAATTTTCATCACAGAAAAAGAACGAGGCTTCTTCGTGGATGACCATCCACAGCCTGAGAAACTTTCTTTCTTTTCCTAGTCAAACGAGTTTAGTCACGCAGTGCATTGAATTCTCCATCTGGTGTCTTCCTTGATGATGATAATCTCATCAAAATGAGTGGGAAAATTTTCTGTGATTCGATGGGTTATGCAGGTGTTTCTCTCTTCTTTTTTCTGCACTCTGTCCATTCACTTTTCGAACTGACAGTGAAAGGTCTTTTGGGCTTAAACGTAGGAACATCGCATGTGAACTTCTTTTGGAAGGATTATTAGGTAACAAGAGTCCTATGATCCCTCCAAGAAAGTACAACCATAGTTTTTCTGCATCTGTCCATTGACAGCTATTGTTTACTCAGATGAAAATTTTGCTTTATGAAAAGGACAGCAATTAATTGAATACTTGGAATGGACTTTTACGTGACAATTACTCCTTATGTTCACGGCCGGTGTGCACCTAATTATCATATAACATTGAGGTCACCCTAAACTTGGTCGTTTTCACAGTTAAAGGAACAAAACAAGAACAATATTGAATCAAATCAATTTATGTAGAAACCACGATCGTACTCATAATGTCTACCCCGCATATCATCATCAAAAGTCCACAGTTCAATATAAGTTGAGTTTCAACCAATATATATATAAGTTTCGTTGTATCTGTGAATCAACTTCATAATCAACATGCATCCATTTTTGAGCTATAGAAATTGATATTGTAGGGTAGGCACGTTTCTAACCCTGCTGACGTGATGCACATGTAATCTGCGATTTCACTACGAATTTCTTAGGTGTGAATTTAGTGATATTATTGCGCCTGTGCGGTCAACATTGAATTTCCTAGCTTGACAAACGAAAATTGGAAGTGGTAGGCGCCGGACAAGGAGTCTACCGGCAGCAGACTTCGTTTACTGAGAGACTGACCACAGAAAGTAGGCACCCAAAAGTCCAACTATAGAACTAAGTGCGCAACAAAAGACCAATTGGCCGAGAAAATTAGCAAATAAATTAAAAGATTTGCTAATTGATTTAGCCATCCTCTTTACCCTCCTACCAACCATTCGATTTAAATCTTTCGTAAAGAAAAAGCTTCATAATTCACTTTTTGAACCATTGAGAACCGACTACTTTTAGGAGCGGGTTAAAAAGACAATTAAAAGTTTTTTGCCTTTTACTCCTTCCAATTTAAATGAACACGGATTATTCTCCTTTCGGCTATCGTGATTGACACCAAAGTGCTCATTCCCTTTATAGGGAAGTTAATAGGATAATTTCTAAATCTCAAAATTGAAAAAGTTCTTAATAAGTAGGCCATCATGTTCAATCCATCACTAACAACACCACTAGCCATATATTGTATTTACTAAAACTGATCAAATGATGATTAAGTTTTAACTCGATGCGTTTAACACTATAATTCACTGCTCATATTCAACTTATTGTTAAACTGTGCAACGGGTTTCGTCGCTCTTATAAACAGACGATTTCCAAAGTTTTTATATTGCTGAGAAGTGCTTGGGCTCCTCTTCCTCCTATGAACTAAGTAAATATATATCTGGTCATGGACTCTAAGTGATGGAAGCTGGTTACTTGGATTGTCACTCACCACCCTCTCTGTGATCAAATCTGGGGAGTGTGATATCCTAATAATAAGAACAGATAAAGCAAGCAATTCCAAGAATCTCCCATCACCTATCCCGACAAAAGCTGCAAAAAGCTAATAACCACACAAACTGGCTGAGAGAGAGAGAGAGACCTTGTTGAGGGGTGAGGGAGGATTTGCAAGAAGACTCTGGCAGGAGAGAGCTGACTTGAACGGTGTGATGAACGTCGTCGAGAGAAGAGCAGATGCAGCCGAGCAAAAGAGAGCTCAGCACAACCACGCAAAACAGAAAAATAATGGACATCGAATGATGCAGCGCAGTCGCCATCTTTCTTCGCTCGCTCGCTCGCTCTCTCTGTCGTGCTGCTCTCTCTTCCCCCAGTTCAAAGCACAGATTCTAATGAGATGTGGTATCTTGGCTTGCCTTTATAAGCTTTTTCAAGGAGACCACATCTCTACAACCCTACCAATTGCATGGTGAACATTTTCTCCATCACACGTCACCTCCATCATTGGCAGCTTTGGCTTCTTTTCCCCACACATTCGTATTTACTGTAACTACTATTATTATTGCTATCTTTTCTTGTTAAACCTGCATTTCATCCCTACCATACTGTGTCTATTATATTATTTTTATGGCTCGATTCTTCGGATCGAACAGTACTTGACATGGTCGCACTAACTAAGCAAGCCCCACCATGATGATTTTGTCCCATTGGGAACAGGCTTGATATTATTATATCTGATGCATTATTACCTAACCCACATAGATAACTTAATTTTTAGCAACTTTGTTGATATCTAATATGGTATTGCAACAAGCATGATAAACGTTAACGTTCCTAATCTAAAATTCTTGTCTTCTTACTTGCTCTCATATCATGGATTAATGGTCGTTCCATATGGTATATACGATGGAACCAAAGTGGACTACGAGGCAGCATGGCCTTCGGCTTCATAACGTTACTTTTCCCCCCATCCCATAATGCTTTGCTAGCATGATGCTAGTAATGTATGCTTGCATGATCTGTGTTGGAATTGGGTCCGCTTACATAGTTTAAATTTGTAAACAACAGTTGTAAATAATAGGCATGACGTGTAGTAAACAACTAACATAAGCCAAAAAGAAGAAGGAACCGATTAGGAGATAAGCCTCTGGAATAGGCATGGCGTGTAGTAAACAACGGTAGCACTGAACCATAACCCGTGACAAAAGTAGGATTTTGAGGTTTCATCTGACAATTGTAGCTGGCATGGAACCAACATGCTCTTTGTTTATGAAGCAAAACTAGTCCTGAATAATCTCACTAAGTGCCTAACCATTGGCGAATTGACAGTCATTTCTTGTTCTACAATAATCCCTGAAGTGAACCTAGAAAAACTTCTTCGTTGCTCGTGTTCTAACCTTGAAAAGCGATCATTTAAAGATCACTATTTGTTTAATTGGATTAATTGTTCATGCTAACCTTGTTATGACGAATTCTTCTTCTTATTGATCTTCTGCATTCTATTAATATACAATTACTAGACGACCCAAAAACTTGTATTTTTCTGCAGATGATGCACAAATATCAGTTTGCAACAGGGCTTTAGATTGAAGAATGTTACTTTTTGTCGTATCCAATGTCCTATGCGTTCAAATTCTGGGGCTGATATCTCACCAAAACGGAGGCCATTCCAAGGCAGAGATTGGACAACCCACAAATGGCTCCAACCCAGAAAAGGTGAAACTAAGATATTCCAATCTCTACAAACGAGATTTTACAAGTTCCCAATGGGAATTTGAAGTGACCCAAGATTTTCCATCCTTCGTCCAATCACAAAAAAGATTTATGCTTAATATGATTTGCTGCTACACATTATTGAACCCGCAAATGTAGAGCACAAACAGAATATCATTGGCTCCACGCAAGACCACATGGAGAAAAAAATTATTGGAAGTGGGAGTGGTCTTGAACGGACCACATGTATTTGTCCTCCATTAGGTACGGTTCCACGACGATGACTTCCCTAGAATTTTGTTCATGCATTGCCACTATACCCACTTAGAGTCTCTAAGTGCAAAGCCCACAAATGTATCTTTCTCCATTATATAAGTCTGAAAATGGCTTCTAGGATAAACATGAAGCAAGGCACGCGATCGCCGCCCCATCATTTTCATTGCCGGCTATGGCCAGCAAAATTCACTCTTAAGCTGGGCTTAGTGGTGGACCTTCCAAGCATTTCCTGTTGCTCTGGAATCTTGTTCTCGTGTGGACCCATGCGAGTCATTTCTATTGGAATTAAAGACGGCCACAACATAGAATCTATGTTTGCATGTGATAGAGGGAGAGAGGGGGAGGAGGGAAGGGGGGAGAGAGAGAGAGAAAGAAGAATCTTGTCTATCTTTATCGATAGAGAGCTAACATTTTCAGTTCAATCAAGTAGGTGGTGGAGACAAGCTGGGATCAATCGAATATGGAGGGAGATGGCAGAGAATTGATAGGTTAACAGCCTCCCTAATTGATATGGGTTTCAACATATTCACACTTAAAAAAAAATGAAAAAACAAGAAAAAACTAGGTAAAGGAGTTCACTTTCTTTTCCCACCGTCCCCATTTTTCAATTTAATTCACTCAATCATGTTTTATTGATTGAGTGAAGCACAAAGATCAATCAAAATGGGATTAGGTGGTAGGTTCCCATCATAGGAATCAGCTCCTTTTTTGTTCTTGTAATTAATGTTCGCGAGGCTGAAGTGGAAGTTTACCATTCTGACTATAAGGACTCAACAGCAGTCAATACAACTGGAAGGATTGCATAGATTTTCCTAAGGCCATCCTAGAATAGAAAAACCATTCCTTCATAAAGAAGAGACAGATGAAGACACCGTCAATTGGCAGCTATCAAAGTTTTCTTTCCTTCTTTTTCTAAAGCTTGCTCCAGTATGTTCACACACTGTCCTCTTCTAAAGCCCGGTATCTTTTAATTCAGACAGATCTTCTCCTCGTTCACACGTTAAGGTCTTTTCCACGCATTATTTTAATCTCCATTATTGCTACCACATGTGGAAAACTAATGAAAAGAAATCATATCTCGAGAAGTTGTGGATTAGACTACTTTTGTTGAGGCAAGGACATAATTAGGATACAGTCACTGTAGCTAGTCTCTTTTGTCAGACTGGAGATGAGCTGACCCATCGGGTGTTCATGGCCCCACGCGGATGGATTTAAGCAGAATGAACCAAATCGTTACCGTCAATCTCGCTGTTCCCACATTCGCGAAAAGGAAACATCGCCGAATCATACCGAATGACCTGATTGTGTTTAAAAGCTTCTGGTCAAACCTATCATTCATTCAAAGAAAACTTGATATGCTAGCTTTGATGGATAGAGTTAACTCTAAGATGAACATGGAGAGAGACAGTGAAAAGTATCAATAAAGTCCTAAACATATTGTATTGATGTCAATTTGATCTTAAACCTTTTAAATTGATGTCAATTCAGTTATAAACCTGTTAATGGTATCGATTTAATCATAAATTTTTTGAACCGGTGTCAATTTAGTTTTAAAAGTTTTGACTTGATACCAATTCAGTCATTCTAACTAATTTTAGTCAAATATTATTGAATGGATGCTGGCCAATTTATTTGGCACTGCCGGTACTAATATGGATAATTTTTAATAAAATTTTAATAACTTTTCGATTTTTTATTATTTCCTTTTTTTCTCTCATTTCTTCTTCTTCTTCTTCCTTTTGTCGATGATTGGCCACTGGCCACGGCCGGGCAAACTAGCCTCGTTGGATCGAGGCCCTCGTTGGATCGGGGGCGAGGGGAGCCCTTGTCAGGGCTGCCCTTGCCCAAGATAGACCCAGCGAGGCTAACTTTCACCAAGGCATGGCCAATGGTGGTCAATGGCCAGTCACCCACAAAAAGAAGAAGAAAGGAGAGAAAAAAAGAAGAAGAAAAAATAGAAATATTATTATAATACTATTAAAAATAACCATGCCAGTGTCGGTAGGGGTGTGCAAAAGAACCGAGACCCGCCCAAAACCAGACCAGAACCACTCGAAACCGGGGGTTCTTGAGGGAACCGGTCCGATTCTTGGCTCCAATTTATGGGAACCGATGGGTACTGGTCCGGTTCCCAGTTCCATGGGCAAATCCGCCCACCCGAACCGGACCGATTATATTAAAATAATATATTAATTTTTAATATTAAAAAAATTGAAATTACTAATTAATAAACCCAAATCAAATAACTAAAAAAATTAAGTCAAGATCACTTCTTTATCATCATTACATAATGAAATGCCTGGAAAAATGCCAAAACAATTTGGCCTTAGTTAAACTAAAAAGACAATGAGGAAGAAATATCTCATCATGCAGCTTCTGTAATATATCTTATACAGACTTGCCAAAACAAAGCAAAAAAGTTTGACTGAGAGATTTTGATGTAGGACAATGAGTCCACAATAAGGAATAAATCTTTAGGCTTCATCACAAACGAAGGTTCCTAAGCATCACATAGAGGGTTTTTAAAGCATCACACCTAAGAGAAAAAAAAAAATGCCTAGGACACGGAATTTGCCTGCAAAATTTTATTCCGACCCATGATAGCCATGATAGAAAACAAGTTTAACCAAAATTGCTATCATTTCCTCACGATTATCATAAGTGCCTGCCATGATATCCTTTTGCAACCTCTCCAGCTGTTGTTATGGAAGTCACGTAGTCGTTCTATGTTGAAAACCAAAATTGCTTCGCGTCAAGATTGGTTCCATGGATCCACCGGAACTGCACTGCACCGAGCCGGTCCGGTTCTCGGGTGGATCCATGCAACTAACGGTGGATCTCTTGTTCCAATTTTTCGGAACCGATCCTTAGCGGCGGTTCCGGTCTAGGTCGAACCCCGCCCGGACCATGTAGTGGTGCCATGTAAGCCAGCCAATGTCCATATCAGTAATATCTAGCCAAAATTAGCCAGAATAACTAAATCGGCACAAAATCAAAACGTTTAGACTAAATTGACACTAGTTCAAAAGGTTTAAGACTAAATTGGCATTATTAAAAGATTTAGAACTGAATAGGCACTAAATCAAAAGATTTATGACTAAATTGGCATTAAAATATTTAGGACTAAATTGGCACCAAAGCAATAGATTTAGGACTTTTTTGACACATTCCCGAGAAAGACATCATATTTCAAGAGGAACCTTGTCTTTGCATAGTATAGTATGCAAGAGAAATCATAGAGTAGACTCCCTTAAGGAAGAATTAGACAGTAGGATCTAGTAGAGATTAAAGGTGGTCAGCTTGATTTCGGAGGAGAAACTCCATTTCAGCTTATATATCCCTTGATTAGCGTTTCTAACTAAGTGAACTTTAGTTGACCTTTGAAGTTACACTAGTTTACAAGAGCATCGCATCTGTAAATGTCCAGTTCATCATAGTTTGGGAATTCTTCCTCGTCTGATTTTGAAATGTGACAAGATCTGGAATTCTTCCTCGTCTGATGGGAATTCTTCATCACACGAACTAGATTTTGCGAGGACTAGATGATGACGGTGAAAACTGATGGGGAAAGGGAAAGGGAAAAGCGGAGTTCTGCCTCAATATGATTGATCTCGCGTTGGAGATGCAGGGAACTTTACATTCTTATTTCTTCTGGGAGCTTGATGAGATAAAGAATGTCACTTTTATGTCATTTTGGCAATTACTTGTTACCTTGGAAGGGCTTCCATGTCGATGTTATGCGTTATTGTGACGATATCATGTTACAGTTACGGGAAAGACGAGAGAGTGGAAGATGTAGGAGGCTCTAAGTTGAGTTTTTGACAATGCGTTCTAAGAAGGGTTTCAACCATCAATGAAGCTGATTATTTGACGTTTTAACTGATGTCACTTACAGGGATATGAGAGATGACATCACATCTTTCATTTGCAAACTTCTGAGGAATTTGTAATTTCAATCCTAAACAAAGCTATTCGCTCCACATGCAGAGGAGGACCAGAGTTGCAGTACAGATGTTTTCGTAAAATTCTAGTGTCAGCTTAATTCTTCAATGTTTAATCACCTTCTACCAAAAGAGAGACTAGAACAACGCATTGGTATTTCTAGATTTTCCTAAAAGAAAATAATGGCAAATAAAATTAAGCACACTTGAAACTTCTGAAAAGAAAGATCCCGTTGCTACACAAACTTCCTGGCAACTGACATTATGAATAATAGGACTATCTTCAAGTGACAGCAGCTCTGGACAGAGAACTACGAGGAATTACATTTTTCTTAATTTCTTTCTGAGAAAGTGAAAGAGAAAAAAAAACTTCAAAACCTTTCATTTTCATCCGTTAATAAGTGAGCAAGATTGTCTCACCTCCCCCGCATTGCCTGTTTTTACTTCAACTGCACTGAGCTTCAAGAATGACTGAGCCCAGCTTGCAAAGAAACTGTCCTGGTCATTCGCGAAATTCTCTACTTTCTCCCTTGTTCTATTATCCTTTACCAGTACAGAATCTGACTGAAATAGCCCCTTGTGCAACAAGAGATTTCGGTAGTACTGATTGTCAAATGACAAGGACGTTTCAGGGTCGTTGTTAACTGTAATGGAAGGACTAGCACCTGCAGGGCACCGTCTCATGAGTTCCTCTGCATAATTCTTGTCGAGGGATGAGTCAATTAGCGTGAAGTTCCCCTTGGAGTCAGCTTGGAATCTGTCGCTGAATGCACTGCAGTGAGCCGCTCCTATGGTATGTGCACCTGTCACCTCAAAGCACATAATATTACCAACTGTAGGCGATGGATGCTCCAATGATCTTGTCTTTCAAAGTAAACCTTACTTCCTCCATTTCATGAACTAGCAACTAGGATTTGCCTAAGTGATTTGTTATCCACAATTCTAACTTTTTCGTTGACCCATCAATCCCAAAATTTCCCATTGCCTCGAATCCGTTTCGTTATCTGATGGTCAGGGGAATGCAAGTACCTGGGACTATTTTATTCATGTGATTCCAGCTATAAGGAGAAAAGTCCTTTGCATTGTCGTTATTATTTTATTAGAAAAGAAATGACCCAAAAATCAATATTTTTGTTAACAACTACTCTTAGGGGAATTTTCCGAACATGGTGCCCGCACTACTAACTGTTCTTGACCATGTTTTGCTTTTAGGAGCTGATATATTCCAGTTATACCTGACAGTGTGACAAGATCAGCCAAGGACAGCCCCTTAGACAAGAAGAGTTTAATCATCTCGTTGATTGTAAAACTTGTATCCACGATGTTGGGTCTTACATTTGAAACTGCAGAAACTCTCCCATCTTTCCTACCTGTTGGAATCTGAACTGCAGGCCCTCCAGTCTGCATTGAAGCATGCATAATTAAGTGCAAAAACCTTGTACTCAAAAATTTGGAAAGGCAAAAGGTAGTATTGAGAATCTGCATTACCAGTTCAACAGCATCCCTGGCAGCTAATGCAATTATATCGGCGCAAGAAACGGTTCCTGGACAGAATAATTCTAAAACCCTTTTAGCTGAGTCTATGACAGAAAATCCTCCAAGTGATGTATTAGCTGGATCACTTTGCTCTGTTCCATTTCCTCGTATAAGCACGGATGCATCGCAACCCTACTACCATATCGTAGTAATCAGTCAAATGATATTGAAATTATAGTCACTTCAGAAACAGGCCTAACTTCTTGGCTTAAGTTAGGAGACAGACTCAGGAGAAGCATGAAGTGTCAGCAAGACCGCACATAGGAAAATTTACCAGTGAATAATTTCATCCACGATGATGAATCGAGAGACTTCTCTTTGCATGTAGGAACCTAGATTGCTTGAAGAAAGTAAACATTTAGTATTTGAAATGACTCACTATTTTCTCAGTTTCCATGGATAATTCATCAATTATGACGTCCGAAAGATTTCTTAATTCTTCAGGACTTCCAATAAAGTTCACGAGATCTTCTTCCTTGGCCTAACACTAGAAGCAAAGGAACATTTGAGTCGCTGTCTTGAGCTTTTAAATTCCTATGGCTAAAAAGCAGCTCTACAGATTCAACACACATAAGTCAAAACTTGGCTTAAATTTCCGTCCGTAGGAACCCAATAAAGTTCACGGTTCAGTCTTACCACTGAGAAACATCATGCGAAGCTGTCCATTTGATACTAGAAGGCCTGAAGTACATTCTTTGCACTAGTTTCAAGATTACAAGAATCTGTCTCTTTCTAAAGTGAGCAATAAAGAAAAGAAGACTAACCTCCACGAAGCAATCATGAAAGAGTAATCGAAGGAGCTTCCCCGGGATTGTGGGGTCATTGGAAGAAGCTGATCTCACAGTGTTCCTGACTATGAATTCAGCAGTAGGACAAGAAGTTGCATAGAAGCCAAAAGAAAGCTGAGCGGAAGAAGCAACCACATGAGCTATGAAGATGACGAGCAAAATGAGATGATTCAAAGTGAAAACTCTTGTCTCCATGAAGCTTTCGGGTGAATCCTGCACAGAAATTATCAGTGATAAGAGCTGCTGAAAACAACTTACTCGGAGCGAGAGAGGAAATTGATTTTTATCATCATTCAAAGCAGCATTTAATAAAATTGGGTGATGTCAGAAGGTAGATGGTTCTTGGGGTCATCATGCATTAACAGCTTATAGAAAGATGAACATGTGAGCCAGCCCGGAACCCAAATTTGCACAATGGAGAAGAGAGGACAACCCTGCAAACATTAAAGACACTCTATCAGCCTTACAACATAATGAGGCACGCCTAGGTTGTGAATGATCGTGTGCCATTTGCAATTTCTTTCTCCACCTTTATCTACCCGCTTTCGCCAAGAATTCTGACAACATCAGAGGGCAAATAATGCGCTCTCAGTCTCAACTGCATGACAACGCAGCAATATTAGCTAGAGATATATGGGTCTTGTAAACCAGGGGCACCGTCCAAGATTGCCTGTGCTTTCCCCTAGAGTCCTTCTGGATCGTAATACAAAGCTGCCATTCACTGCCATGTTGGTGTTAATTTACAAGGTTGATTGAATAGCTGGTAGCATTTCCAAGACAACTTTAACGAATCCACCAGTTCAATGAAAATTCTGTTGCTTCACTCAAGAAGGTATGTTGCTAAGACTAATTTGAAGAAATCCATTGCAAGACATCATAGAATGAGTGAAAATGGATACGAAAATCATTACGATGTGTTCGCTCCTGAAAAAGTTCTATCCACTGAAGGGCGTACAGAACTAAGATTATAAAGGGCTAGTTAATAGGGCATACACGTGTAGGACCCGTTATTCTGAGTGATGAATGCGAACCGTTGCCAGCGTACAGGCACAGTTATTCAACGACCAAAAGGCAACTGTGAAGCCACCTTTGCCTCTTCATCATTCTTTCCTTCTGGTTTTACTTTCATTTTTTACCTTTTTCCTCACATAAATTGGCTTCATTATCAATTGTGCAGGTATTGATTTATCATCTATGCCCTGAGGCCCTTTTTATAAAATCCTTATTTTAACCAAATCCTTATAATGTAATCAGTTTCAAAGAGCCGCGCTTGCGTGCATGTGGAAGGTATGGTTTCTGATATGATAAAGGGGCCCATGGTAACACAGGCTCATTTATAGTCTTGTGTTGTGTGCTCTTTCCCCATGACTTCCTTGGATAGTTGAGTAAAGACCTCAATCAAAATCAAGCCAGTGCTTCTTGGGTCTTGGCTCCATAAAGCTCGCATCCTGATGAGGCTCAGGTTTAATGAATTCCTTTCTCACTAGATCTGCACAATATTGATTTGTCACATACTCATTCGCATGACAGTTATAAAGAGCTGTCTCTCCCTTCGGGCGGGAAACAGAATTACTCGCATCATTGGTATATACTTCATAACGATGGCAAAAGTAGTTTCCTCGGTCAATTGAAAGTACTTCTCACATTCAAATTCATTTTGAAGATACGCCGCAAGTTACAACGGTAACTTCCAGACAATAGTTTGTACATATACATCACTTTATCATGAAGGTTTGCTGGTAAAATTTAGAATACTCAATGAAAAGTTAACTATGAACATTGATGTGAAGCAAATGTCCAGTTGTCAACCTACAGAATACAGGCCCTGTCATGATATCCTTTCCCCTCTCTTTGGGCTGACGAACCTCCGTAATCAATGTGTGTAGAAGGAACTGCAGCTTAAAATCCATTACTGCTGATATGTGGCGCCCAAGGATAAGTAGGCCAGGAGTGAACTACTTCACAGAGGACTTATGTTAGCAGATATTCATGATCTTCATGACTATTCATCCTCAGTTTCAACATTGTCTTCTGCATGCTCTTCTAATTCATCAATATCATCAATAGGAATTTCTTCACTATCAGCGCCCAAAGAACCTACGACATATAAACAACAAATTTAGATTTATTACGAGTCACAGTAAAGCGTGGCCTAGGTTATGTACACTGAGACTGAGTCCATATAAATTAAAATATGTCTCTCCCTCTTGGCAAACAGAGCAGAAAATGGTATAAACACATAAGATAGAGCATGCTTGCCTTGGTAGATCATTGAAGCAGGACTGCTGATTGGATCCCTCGATTCTGACGTGAGATCAAGAAGATAAGGAAGTTCCAGTAGCTGCAATAAAGATTCCGTCTGAGGGTTTCGAGGCAATGCTGCAGCAGAACATGAATATGATCAATGCCAAGGGTCAGCATAATCTATGAAAGCTTGATCACATTTGCTTGTGTAAAATCAATTTATACCCTTTAAATGGTGGTCATCGGAGAAAACAATAGACTACAGGTCAGAGTCAAAAGATCACCAGGGCTTATTCACACGAGGAAATACGGCTGCGATACGACCAAATCAATAGCATATATAAAGTAATCTATTTTCATGCATTTGAAAAACGTAACAACCACTGCCAAAAATTCTTAGCCATTGCACTTAGCATATGTATTTCAGGATTCCCTTAACCCTCATGAAGACATCTTTGCTGAAGCCAAGACATTCCTTAACTTTCAGAAGAAACTACAATTCTGCAATCAAAACGTCCTGAACCAAGCATATCTCCATGGAAATTTCATATATCAACGATAACAGCTCACTCTAACGGTGTAAAGTAACACTCAACACGACAGATTATTTACAAATCAAGTGGCTTTTTGACTCAAGGTTCCAATGTCAAATCATAAGCCAATAACCCTGCTAAATATTTTTGTTCAGGCAATTCTCCAACACAATCTGATTGCATTCAGACTGAGCTAGCACATAAAAGCAAATGGAAGGATATTCTTACTGTAAACTAAAGTCGAGAAATCAAAGAGAAGTCATATTGATGACCTCAGAACTCCTACCTGGAGAACCATTAGGAGAGGATTGAGAGGGATTGTGACATGGAACTGTCCTTTCAAATTCAAAAGGTCGAGCACCTCTTTCTTGAAGTCTGCTCCTGACCAATTGTCGACATTCTTGCATGTCAAGTTGAACGGCCCTGTAATAGTGAAGTAAATGATTCACCAGCTAGTCATTACACACAGAACAATGCTTGCCCACATGGAGGGGCTATGTAAAGAAATTGCAAAAAGAACACATTCACGAACCCAAAATCTGCACTTTTAGTGGTCAAAGGGATGACAGAATGGAACTTCCGCATCATTGCTAGCCATTCCTCATCATACAAAATCTCATGTGGTCCCAGCTCTGATTCAATATCAACAATCTAATAACACCAGCAACATCAGCTTCCAATTTATTAAAGCTGGTCAAAGACTAGATCATACCTGTAAAAACTTGCGGCCTGGTAGGCACTTATCCAGTGCAAGAAAATTGGTCACCGGGCCACCTTCACCGTGTTCAACAGAAGCAGCAAATTGGCAGTGTAGATGGGCAGAAAACCAATAAGCTGGTTTTAGCTTCCCCAGCAGTTGAGCTGCAGCCTTATTTCCAAGAGTCCTTTGAAAAATCTGGAAAGCAATTCTCAAGCATGAGTTAAGCAATTTCCAGACAGAAAGAGAGAGAGAGAGGGAGGGAGGGAGGGAGGGAGAGTAATCCTCAAGGCATTTTAAATCATGATGGCATCACTATGAAAATGTCTTGTTACCTCTTTCTCAAAAAATGGCTTCTGCTGAATGAGTTTTTTAGAGTTTCCATAGTCAGTGATTCCAAGAGGCCAATCATGGGAAAGAAAAATGTCGATTGGTTCCTCAACTTGCATAAGTTTGTACACATCATATTCACGAACGTGGTAAACAGACCTGATGGTGTCCTCATTATAAGGGGGCCTCTCATAGTGTCCTGTTCACAAAACACTAATTTGGTTCAATCATAAAGGGCAATTGGATGTTTATGGGTTTATGGGTACAAATCCATACTATATGAAGCATTATTAAAACTCTGCATTCAAATGCCTACTTCATTTGAAAAGCAGACGCAGTGCATGACCAAGATTAGTCACATGAGCAAACAAGTGGCTCCTGCACTAATCTGTCATCTGGTCTCAACTGATTTGGTCGAAGAAAGACTGACCTAAATGATAATGACGTGCATTATAAATTCCAGAGAGTCCACCAATACGGATGTTCCCAAACTTGACCACCCCAGCAAACCCCAAGAAGTATATGTTAGGTGCTGCCCATCCTCCATAGTACCTAGCATACAACAAACCCACTAAGATAGCCCGGAAGTGAAGGAGTGAAACCATCAAGTCAACCAGCGCAACAAATACAAGCAGCCATACACTTAAAGTTAAATAAAGACAAGACTAAAGGCCTCCAAACGTAGGAAAGACCAAATATGTCAGTACAGGCACCACTTTTAGTTGCACCTATAATTAGATAGACAGAGCAACTGAAATGAGCGAGCTTCAATTAATCAAATTCTAAGGGGAACTGCCGCTTCACAACACTTCACACAACGCCAACTTCAAGAAGTCAACATTCTCCTGTGGAAGATTTAAGGGGTAAACAGAAGAAAGACACCAAAAACGATCTCATGTCGAAAAACAAAGATCCACTCACAATTCCCATAAGTAATTGGAAGCTTCATGATTCCCGCCAATGAATATAGTTGGAACAGGCGCGACCTCCTCCCCGGAAAAGTACTTCCAGAACGAGTTCATCGCCCGATACTTCCTGGGCACATTCAAGCTCTCCAAATCTCTCTCATTCCTCACAGCCTGAACATCCACCATCGACACGATATCAAGTCAATCATCTCTTCAGCCAAAGATAAATTCCAAGACTTTCATCTTCAAGATTAGAACTTGTCTACGCTAAAAGAAACAATTTTTTTTTCCACGGAGCTCTAGCAACCGGGCACCAAGTTGACATCACGACAGGACCAAAACGGAAAATGCTCACCTAGCGCGTGTAAAAGAGGATTTTGCTGTAAAAAATGAACTAAAAAAAGGAAAAAATTTAAAAATAAAACAGGTTCTTGGGTAGACCTGAAACCAGACCGGAAAAACAGGGTAAGTTCCAGAACCGATAAATTCAAACACTTTCATCTTCAAGAACAGAACTTGTCTACGCTAAAAGAAACCATTTTCTTTTCCCACGGAGCTTAAGCAGAGCGGGAATTACGACAGGACACGAACTGAGAAAGCTCAAGAGTGTCGAAGCGCTACCTGAAAGTCGCCGCAACAGAGGAGAAGGTCGACCTTGATGCCGCGCTGACGCTCGATGAACTGAAGGGTCTTGTACACGCTGTCGAGGTCTCCATGCATACAGCCTTCGACGGCTATCTTCATCGCGAACTTCTGATGTCGCCGGGATTCACGGGCAAGGTGGGGGGGTCTAGGGTTTAAGCTTTGGGATCACCGAATCGCCGCCGTCGATGGCCGGGTTTCGGGAGAACGGAAGAAGCATCCGCCGCCGCCGCCGCCCGCCCGGTGGAGGTGAAACGACAGACGAGAGCGAGCTTCGTCTTGTTACCGGGACTGGGCTTTTCCTACATCCTGCTTGAGGGACCAATACAAAAAGCCCAAAATGAATTCCAACACATTGTTTTCCGTCTTCTTTTCCATTACAATGTTAATTTGACATCATCCAATGGTCTTGTTGTCCGATATATATATATATATATATATATATATATATATATATATATATATAAATGACACAAATAAATCGTAAATTTTGATTCGATATGCAACATCGTTTTGAAGTTTTAATTTCTTTAGTGTGATCCATAACATTATAAGTACATATTTAATCTATTTCTTGGACTATATAAAAATATCAAATATTGTCTCTGACTTTAAATCAATAAGAAGATAACGTTTGATATTTTTATATATTTTAGGGGACATATTGAATAATTACCAAAAATTTAAGATTGCATTAAATATTAAAGTTTATGGATGACATTACACATTAAGTTAAAGTTCAAGAATCATATCAATCAAATTAAAAGGTTCAATGACTATTTATATAATTATCCCTTAATGGCTTGTTTGGTGGGTTAGCATTAGAAGAGGAAATATAGTTGGCAGATCAGACAGCTGAATGTGTCAAGGCTCTTTGTCCATATCCGTTCCTTTGTGCCTTTACTTCACTTCAAAAGATTAACACGTAATCACCATGATTGGGTTTGCAAAATCTTCTTTTTCTACATTTAATTAAATGTCGGCCACCCTCAAAACGACAGTTAATAACCTTCAACATAATTTTCCATAATTGATGAAACTCTGCGTGATATTGCAATCAAGGTAAGTACAAAAAACAATGACATTTCATCTTTTATTATAATTTTAATTTTTTTCAGTAAATTTGATCTTCTTCTTTTTTGTTAATAATTGCGTAGGGTAACCATTTTTGGTATATTGCCCTTCTCGAATAAAAGAGAAAGGGTGACAGAGGCAACAGCCAAAAATTTGTGTGGAGGAGAGCAGTGCAACGATCCTCCAAGCAAAAGACCAACGACCTTTCCTTTCCTGTCCTGTCTCCCTTCTCTCCCTCTTCCCATGGCTTCATCTTCTTCTCCTCCTCCTCCTTCTTCACTCCTTCCCTGCCATCCTTCCTCTCTCCACCACTCCCTTCCCTCCACTCTCGCATCTCCACTCCACGTCCGCGCCCATGTCTCTCCTCCACTTCCACCCCTTACGCCCCACCGCCACCGCCAGCGCTTCCTCTCTCCCCAAGCTCCCTCTCCCCCCGCCAACATCGCCCCTCAAGTCCCTTCCTTCCAGACCCGCCTCCAGCTTCAGACTGCATGCGGTCTCGACGGGCTTCAGGGACGCTGCTCCTTCGCTCGAGGACGAGGATGCCAAGGTCCTCGTGGGCCCCGCCAGCGAGGAGGAGCGGAGGGGGGAGAGAGTGGTGGCGGACTACGACTGGACGGAGGAGTGGTACCCTCTCTACCTCGCCAACGACGTCCCCGACGACGCCCCGCTGGGCCTCACCGTGTTCGACAAGCAGCTCGTGCTCTACAGGGACGGCGACGGCTTGCTCAGGTGTTACGAAGATCGCTGTCCCCACAGGTAGCGCCGTCTTTCTCAGGGCCTGATCGTATGTTATTCGTGTGGATGTTTGTCATTCTCTGAGCTTGATTGATGGGAATAATAAAGTTTATCGATTTGGTCTCTCGGAATTCTTTTCCAGCTGAGCAACTTGCTAAAGAGGAGGTAAATTTGAGTCTTCTCTCCTTAATATCATGAGAAGAAGGGATGAGTGATGATCATCCATGAGTGGTGTAGCTAGTTTTGAAGCATTTGATCTGTTGAGCTAACTCGGATATTCTAGCTATATTGTGGTTCTTAAAATGTGAAGAGTTTGGGAGGTGAGCTGTTTTAGCGTTCGTCATGGCCTTGGTTTCTCATCTGCTTTGCCTCTCGAGATAGAGCTTTAGCTAATTAAGTGGGGAACAAGCTCCTGCATTTCCTGTCTTTACAATCTAGCTAAGCTAGATTTATAGATTGCTTGAAGATCCTATGTTCGTTACAGTTCTAGGAAAGTGTTTCATGTATAACAGGCTTTAGCGTCAACTTACATCTCCTTACGAGGATAATAGTTTTTACTTAACTTACATGATCGTTGGTGTTTAAATTCTTTCGACGGGGAATCCCTTCTTCAGGCTGGCAAAGTTATCAGAAGGTCAGCTGATTGATGGGAGGTTGGAATGTTTGTACCATGGTTGGCAGTTCGAGGGCGAGGGAAAATGTGTCAAGATACCTCAGGTTCGTCCTTGCTTATGTTGACCTAGTTCTTTCGTTCCAAGAAATGTATGTACCACACTATCCACTGATGGAAAATGAAAGTAACGTTTCTTTATTAATGTTGCAGCTGCCAGCGGACGCGAGAATTCCGCAATCAGCTTGTGTTAAGACATTTGAGGTGAGGGATTCTCAAGGAGTTGTTTGGGTGTGGATGTCTCAGAAGACACCACCAAACTTCAGCAAGATACCTTGGTTCGAGAATTTTGCAAGGCCGGGCTTTCAAGACACTTCAACTACCCACGAGCTTCCTTACGATCATTCCATACTTCTGGAGAACCTTATGGATCCAGCCCATATCCCCATTTCGCATGATAGAACAGATTGGACAGCGAAAAGGGAAGATGCCCAACCGCTATGTTTCCAAGTATCTGAACGGACGGACCGAGGATTTGCAGGATGGTGGGGTAAAGAGAAAGATGAGTCATTGCCTAACTTTTTGCGCTTTGAAGCACCATGTGTTCTTCAAAACAACAGAGAATTCGTCGACAAGAATGGAGTAAAACACTACTTCACTGGTCTATTCCTCTGTAGACCAACTGGACAAGGGAAGTCCATGCTTATTGTGAGGTTTGGAGGGACGATGAGATCTCCTTTGGCTAAAGTCTTCCCTAAATGGTATTTCCACCAGAACGCGAGTAAAGTATTCGAGCAAGATATGGGATTTCTTTCATCACAAAATGAAGTCTTGATAAAAGAAAAGGTTCCCACTAAGCAGCTCTACCTTAACTTGAGGTCCTCAGACACATGGGTAGCGGAGTACAGGAAGTGGATGGACAAAGTAGGGCACGGAATGCCTTATCATTTTGGGCACAGCACCATTTCCTTGCCGAAGGAGCCTGCTGTGGTGGAACATGCACCGGCTGGTTTAGTCGCCAGAGCCTCTGCGTCGTCACCTGCCAAGGGAGGTATTGGGACAATGCACGCTCCTAATTTGGCCAACAGATACTTCAGGCATGTGATCCATTGCAAAGGATGCAGAAATGTAGTGAAAGCGTTTGAAGCTTGGAAAAATGGGCTCTTTGCTTTGGCTGCTGCTTTGACTGCATTGGCTATTTTAGCGTCTGCTAGACAGTGGAAGGTGATACTCCTGGTAACAGCAACGGCATGCTTCGGTGGAGTTTATGTGTGTTCAACAGCTATTGCTATGAATACTACAAACTTCGTCAGGACTCACAGGAGATTGTGAGTCCTTGATCGTTGCACATTATGTCTCCATTTATTTTAGGATGACAGGAAGTACTTTCATATAGAATGTAGTTGCTGTAGCAAACTTGTATTTATAGTTACTTGAATGTAATGCTCTTCCTTAGACGATGATACCTTGCCAATGCTTGATTATCTGTTTGCTACTTCGACTCTAATCGGGACTGTCTTCCTTTAGTTACAGTTGATTCATTGGAGTTTTTTTTTGGCTGAAGATTGCGGAATGGCATATCACTGTCCACAAGTTCTGGGGAAAAGGACCTTGTGAGCGAATAGTATCATAATCCTAAAATTATACAATCGGAAATGAAAATAAAGAACCAAATAAACTTCCATCCATCGTTCAATATATGAATTTACATGAAAGCATATTACGCTTTATGCAACTCCAAATGGTGAAACCTATTCTACCACGAGCTCTAATATCCTCCCAAACATAATCGACCCCTACCAGTTCCACAGATTTTACTGGTTCTCTCGAAGGATTTTGTGATTATACCATTCAACGGTAGCCAGATAAAGCGTCTCATCAATTTTACCGCTGCAGAAAGGTGTACACTCATCTAATCATTGGTTTGATGAACATACTAGAATAATTGAGAATCATATTCAAGCGGGGGAAAGACAACCTCTCGTTAATGCATGAATTCAAGCACCATGGCCCCCCTTCAAATCTACATCTTAAGAGAGCATGTTACTAAAGTAGTATACAAGAACACGATACCTAATATCAAAACTTCAGCCATTTCTTTTCTTTCTCCTTGGACATAATCGCGTGAGATGCAGAAGCATGAGCTGCTTCAGCCTCAGACAAAGTTTTGCGGGTTTCAGCCAACTTCCTCATGGCCGCGTCACACACTATCTTGTCGTTCTTGTTCCTAACGACCATCTCCTCAAGCTTCTCCACTCGCATTCGCAATTCTTTCATCTCATCATCATAAGCAACAAGAGCCTGCCTATCTATTTTCTTCTCCCCAGAGTCTTTAAGTTGATGCTTCTTTGCAGACTTCCCATTCAACGCCTCCCCATGCATTGCAAGTTGGGTATTGATCAGACTGAAGACATCTGGTCTCCTTTCTTCGGCATCTTTTGCTGCCCGAGCTGTCGCAGCAAACTTCTTCTCACGTTTCCTTTTTCCACCTCTGCTGCGCTTCTTTTCTTGACTTTCATGATCTTTGTCTTGTTCATTAGACTTCAGGGCATCATCCAGTGATTGTTTTGGTGGAAGGACTTTCACGGGAATGGGTTCAACCATTCCTTGCCCAGATCTGCCTAAACCCATCCCTTCACGATAGCCCATGTTGGCCATCATCTTGGATGCTATGCCACGCGTGTGATTCTCCCACTTAGCAAAGATGGCAGTTTCTGTCTGGACACCCCTCTGATTTGCAGTGATTTCAAGAAATCCCAGACCCTGAGGGTCCTCTTCTTCATAGTCACTAGAGTCAGATTGCTCTGAGCTTGAATCACTCTCTTCTTCATCACCGATTTCCGCATACTCAGATAGCGCTATACAATCAATGCCACGCTTTGCAGAGCTTCCATCATCCCGGAAAACAACTTGTCCAAGACCACATTCATCATCCCATGATTCAAGCTCAGCTTCTCTCCATACACCAGCTTTACTATCTGACGTTGCCCATATACTGGACCCCACCAATGACTGCTCCCAACTTGTTGGGACAAATTTCTTTAAGGATGACAATGGAACATCTACTCCTGAGACATACATGAATGTCAGGTAGGAGATGCTAACAAAAAAGATGCTATAAAATATCAGGATTTAGATCAGTATCATATTTGGGACAAGATACAGCTACAAGATGATAAAAAAAAAAGGAACTATATATCTTGCCAAAGAAGCAACATGGAAAAACTGTCAAGACAAATGCAGATGGCTAGGGTGACAAGAATCTGTAGCAAAGACAAGGGAAATTTATAATTTTTCTGGACCCTTTGCAGGTTGTGTTTGTTCTTTTAGTTGTAACATACCATGTGATAAGCGGCAGCTAGTACCAAACCGACATCGTTGCTGCTGAAAGAACTTGCATATCTGCACTTTGGTGGTCTAGCATTAGTGGTCTCATAATAACTAGTCAAATTTCACACCATAATCGGGAGCTTTTGATCCGCTATGTGACACTAATCACGGTCGAGCAAACATGAAGAATTGTTCTTTTGGCACATCCACCAAAGAACGTGCAAATAATATTTCATCCGAGAGCTGTATAGATAGATCAAAGGAAAACTTATAGAGAAGGCACCTAAAAGAGAGACTCATTAATGCAGTTATTAGAATAGTGTCGGGCCCAATAAAAAGTCATGCAGATGGCCAATGGGAACTTAAAGATGGGCCTTAATAGAATCTACACCCAGTGCCTAACATCATAATCTTCGCAATGAACAGTTAAGAAGCACTTTAGACATTCCACCAGGACGAAGAAGTGGCCCATATTCTCATTCAAATTAACATATTTTCTAATGTTTAGTATGTGATGTGGGCATGATATTCCATTTACCTAACTAGTTTGATTCAAAGTACAACCCGATTCAGACAATACAGGACACAAAAGCACAACAAATTGTGGACGCCCTCACAATAAGTGTTAAAGAAGAGAGAGGATAGAATTCATTTTTTTCTGGCGAAATACCACCTAGAATGGCTGATAATTCCATTTGCACAAAGATTGAAAAAACGGCAGCATACTTTCATGCATAGTAGGAATGAACAAAATCTACAAATAATAAATTATGCATCCCAAAGATTATACAGGTTGTGCAAGAGCTTCAATTAAGGCTAAAGCTCTCTGTCTAATTTATCCATACTTGCTCATATGGAAGTTTGCTTCGCTTTATTCTTCACAATCAATTAGTTGGTTTCATTTGATCCAAGTAAGAAAAACATTTTAGTGAACACTTGCTCAAGAACTTTCCACATGAGATAATCAGAGGCTAGGTTAAGAATCCCCCATTGCTTTCATAATGTGGCCTGCGATAGCAGTTAATCGGCTTGAATTATCTCAGAAAGGAAGATCCTACAATATCGTTCTAACATCCTACCATTGTACATTAGGGCAATGGCAGATTGGCCGAACTAAAATTACTATCAGGATCTCAATCAAGGACTTAAATAGTGACATGAACTACTAATCGTATTTTCTTCAGTTGTCCTGAAAGGAACGTAATACATAAGCCTATGCTTATAGTAATGGGGGAGAAAAGAAAGAAAGCTGCACTGACCAGCATATTTTCAGTTGTTGGCGTGAGGAAAGAGATTTTAGCCAACTGTGAGCCCTCCAATCCAACTATCTGACCATTATACCAGTGACCATCGCTGTGGCGAAATCGACATTTTGACCCAATGGAGTACCTTTGCTCCTCCAGAGGCTCAGCTTCAACATCATTTGGATCCAAAGACTCCACCTTAACATCCTCAACAGCAGAATCTGACTTCTGTACCACCGAATCAACTTCCCGTAACAAACGTGCACGCTTAAGGTGAAAAAGCCCTTCCTCCACATCTCTTATTGCAGAAACCAGCTCTTCATGAACCTGCGGAAGTAGAGTATATTGGAACCCAAAGGGAAAAAAAAAGAAAAAATACCGCCAGCACCCTCCTTCCATGGATGAGGACCTTACACACATGTACTTACTTCATCATGCAAATAGGGTTCATCTTAAAGCATCGACCGCTAACGCACAATTCACTGATGCGACACACAGAAACTAGAGCCAACAGGTATCTTTATCCAATATAGAAATAACTCAAAATGCATACTCCCTCCGTAAGCCGCAGCTAGAGATAAGCTGATCATAATTATGCCCAACACAACAGTACCTCTGACATAATGAAACCTCTCCTGATTGCTCTTGGGTTTCTCAAGCACTCATCGAAAAATGATCAAAATCGTTAGTTGGGGTTCTCACCAGCTTCCACTGAGCTCAGCACCAATCAAACATCACAAGCAAAGCAATAGAGCACACAAAACAAACGGGCCCAGATAACAAGCAACTCCCCAAGACGCATATTCCCCAATGAACAACCAAACCCAGATCAAGAAAGCTCTCAAAAACCCAGAAGACATCAATTTCCAAGGACCAAAAGCGGTGCCCAGAAAGGAAAAAAAACCGAAACCAAGAAGACGAACGAAGGAGGAGAGGAGAAGCACACGCACCGCAAGGATCTCGGGGTTGGCAGGGTCGGAGACAAGGGCTTCCTTGAGCGAAGAAAGGGAGTCTCTCTGCTCCTGCAATTGGAGCTCCAGCTGAACCTCCAGAACTCTCTCTTCTTCTTCGTCGCTCGCCATTTGCCTTTTCTGCCTTTCGCTTACGGAGGATGAAAAATGGATTCAATGCTGGAACGGAGATTGCCAGGTGAAGGAGAAGGGAACGAAACGACGGGCCGTCTTAGCTTTGTGGGCTCTGGGAGATTAAACGTTTTCCCGTTTTATGGCCCTATGGATTTTCGATGATTTTACAATTTAGATAAAAAATGATTCACGTAACAATGATATAATGACTATATTCATGATCAAGAACAACCAAGGCCCAAAAAGGTAATAGCAATCCAATTGGCCGAAATATGAATTCCAAAACCATCCATGAACAGAATTTTAGACGTTGATATGCTAATTGGCATTCCGAAATGATATTTATTTGTCTATCCATACTTAGGGAAACATATGAAAACCAACACATGAAAGAAAATGATTCACTCCGAACTAATCCTTTAATGCATGTGCATTAGTGTATCATACATCCGGTTTTCTCACAAGAGTTAATATTAGAAAAAATCTCAAACTAATACGCATATAACAAATTTGCCTCAAACTAAATTTTTGATAATGAAAAATCCAAAATCAATACATGTTTGATAAATTTATTGTTTGTTAATTTTTATTAAATTTTACTAAATTAGATGGCACATGTTAGTTGACAAGTATACCAATTTGGATTTTACTCTGTTTATCAGAGGTCTGCCAATTTATGATCTTTCATGAGATTAATCCATTTGAATAGAAACTAACAGTACATAATCTCACTTAAGGTTCTAGAATGAAGATTTTTTGAAATTTATCACAAATATACTAATTTGGAGTTCTTAATTATTAAAAAGTTAATTTTGGTTAAATTTATCACATGTACATCATTTAAAGTTTTTTGTAGTTAAAAAATTAATTCGGGATAAATTTATCACAAATATATCGATTTTTTTTTTTTCATATTAACACTTTTTATAACTTTCTTTTATGATCGTCATCACGTGTATCGACATTTTTATACTTAATAATGATGACAATGTATAACATTGCATAAAGGATGACACCGTTATGCGCACTTGAGGTACCATAGGAGTGCCCCAATTGTCTATCGTCTCTTCGAATTCTCAAGATTTTATATCATAGCTTGATGACATATAGAATCTCCACAGATAAAACTATAAGGCAGTGTTGAAGATAGATTACATAAGTGACACTGCATGTGTATCGACTCAAGAGCCCTTTAACTTCATGATCTCCAGGCTCCTAAACGCCAGAGTTGATGCATCAGAGCGCTATGAAGTGATCCCTTGAGATTAACTCTGGATCTAGATTACCCTATAGACTGCATGACCTCGTCCGAACCGAGGTCCTAGCTTTCCGGCTTACACTACCCGACCTCGCAATTTCAAGTCCACGGGAAATGCTTCTACATGAATTCAGAAATCATGTCCATCCCATAAGACTAGATAACACAATGCCTCATTCAGAACTTTGATCCTACACCTACATATCATCTTTTGCTTCTCCAGGCAAGATGAGCACTTTTACTTGAGAGGCTCCACGCACTGGTACATAGATTTTCAGTTTCAATCTCCGAGACAAAAAATTTTAGGCCATTCGCCGGCAACGATGAATACGCTAAGAAAGAATAATACATCTTATTTTACAAGAGATCTTACAGGATACACGTCAGTGTGAAACCCAAAATGAATGGTGAGGTCTTAAAACGACGAAACTGTGTCGTGACTCTCTGAATTTAGACTGTGAAAGGGGAAAAGAGAACAGGTTAAACAGTACAGCTGAGGTAGTTTATAAAGCCACAGTACATTCACCAAGTAGCACATCACTCCGTCGAAGTGGTAGGCTGTCCCAACCACTTGGCTCGAAACCCCGTCCCCTTACAGTCTGAGCAGCATGCTGAACCCTATAAAATTCATGATCACACCCTTAAGAACTGTATTTGATTGTCCCTTTGATATTGCATAAACTATATTCTGTAACATTAGCGTTCTTTTAATTGAGCCGTGCACTTACCTTTCCACCACATATGACGCAGCTTGTGTTTCTTGAAGGGACTTGGCAGAGCATGTTGTCTCCAATGATGAAGAAACCCGTACCTGCACACCATTTGCATTCTACATGCCCCTTTGAGTTGCAAGACGAACAAGCTACCGGCCTAGGTTGCTGCATGCATTATTGAAACAACACTATAAGATCTGAAGGTGACATTGTTCTTCCTTATATTCTGTCAAACATCACAAGTATCTGATTAACTATTAAGAAACACCATAACCCCTTTTAGCTGCATTTGTTCAGACAAACCATCAAATCCTCTAACTTACAAAGAATGAGAAAAGCTTTCAGCACATATTCTTACATATAGCAAACTTTCTCACAGACAACTCGTTTCTACTATGCTTCGGAAGTCATGGAGTACCAGTCTTCTTTAACAAAAATGCATCATAGGGGACTAAGGGACTCTCTTGCCCCTCACCAATAAAATTGTCCCCAAATATACCCAACGTTCAACCAAGTTCGTGACATTCTTAATGCACGAAGTATCCAAAAGCAGCAAGTTGCCTATGATATTTTTCATCCATTACAAAGGCTCCAATGAAGCTAGAAGAGTAGAAAGTACAGTCCCAGAAGTCGAGGAAGCATAATCAAATGTCATAACGCTGAAGCACAAGAATCAATCTCGAGCAATTAACTGATGCGCAATGATGCAACAAACACAAGACAGGAACTACGACATTGTTAATAGATAAATTGAGGGCTATTCAAAGTTAGATTAGAAGACTACTCTCTTCTATCATAAAATATCTGTATGAGTCATGGCTATATATATCGTGTACTGCTGCAACAGTTGTAAAAAGAAGGTGTTTGAGAATCATTAAAGAGCTCTCCAAGCATACTTGCCCAGCAACTGCTAACTTATAAAGTGAACGAAGTACTAGTCACAGCAGGATCTATGAGGCGCAAAACATAAGGAGTTTTTGGTCTTCTATTGAGGAGGTTTCTGCTCGAGCAAAGCAAGATGTGGTTTCTTGGCAAGGGTAATTCGATGCTGATATAGCAGCTCTTTCTCCAGGACATCAACATGAATGAACGTACTGAGAATTGTTCATGCTAAATGCTAATACAGTGTTGCTTGCACAATTCAATGGGAGATAAGACTATTTACATGTTTAATAGTCCTCAATAAACTAGACAGCACTTACACATCCAGAGACCTTAGCAATACTCCAGTATGGAAGTTCCAAATTTATGCAACTTACACAACCCACTAAGCAAAAACAACAACAATTCGAGTAGACTCGATACTCGATTCATCCCACTCGTTCAGTCAATTCAATTCATTGTTTCAGCATGCTCACGGGGAAGTTAATTCAACATAAGGGGTCCCTCATTATTCTGAACCCTTCCAGGCAATATGCCCTGCAAAGAAATTACCACTCAATTCTAACATCCAAAACAATTGAGCAAGCATAGAAAAAATGAGACATATTCTATTCAACGAATTCTCAATCTTACGCCAAAGGCCCATAGTTAACATGCTCAATCAATTTAAAAACTCAAACAGTATACGTAAAAAGATCATACACATAGACATACAGGCATACAAGAAAATCAAAACATACAAAACCAAAGGGTACCTGAGAAATCAACCAGGCCTGCTCCATGCGCTTAACGAAATCAGAGGAGCTCTCATACGAATCCACCATTGAAGCTCTCACACCGACGAACCTAGACCTCTCACCCCTCCCCGTCGAACCATGAGGAGAAATTACACCGACTGCATTTCGACGGGCCCGTGAACTCCCACGACCGACGGATGACTTGGGCACAATCAAGGGTCCGCAACTACAACTGCAGGCGCAGCTCATCATCTGGGTCTCTCGAAAATCTACAGAATTCGCTCCAAGAAGCCGATTTACAGCAGAGAACGACAGAAAAATCAAGACTTTCTTGATGGGTTTGCGTGGACGATTCCAGTGGGCGAACGCGGCGAAATCCTAACGAATGTTTGCTAGTTTTTTTTTTCCTCACCAGGACACAAGATTTAACTGCGAGCGGACGCAAACGCTGTCCTCGGGACCACTTTCTGTTCGGACCTCCTAGAAAAATCAAAGCTTTCGGAGTGCGGCGACGATCTTTCTTCTCCACAATTTGGGCTTTTGCCGGAAGGAAGTTGGAAGCCGAAAAACTTGACACGCTCATCGACAACATGGTGGGTTCATGCTTCACGCATTTCACATCCTATGGACTCCTTCGATTTGGGCTTTGAGACTAGATTCGGTCCATGTCTGTCGCAATGTCCTAACAAAATATCCAAGCTAGGATTTCTTGTTCTTGCACGATCTAATGCGTATGAGAAAGTAGTCACGCCGATCGCTCTTTCTAGCCCATAAAAATCTACAGAAATTTGCCTTGTATGATTCCGAAAGTTGTTGCTAACAACATATGTCGTGAATTCGCGTGATTGATGTAGAATTTTATTCACGCGGATCGTGTATCCGACACAATTTTGTCAAATTATTTCAGGAAAAGTGTCTCCATGTGGATAGTGCAGGCTTCTGTGCTTCTAATTTAAGCGATGCGAGATATATTTTTTTGATGATGATATCCAATCTTCTTTTCCTTCTGAATTTGGGTGATACTGTTTCTTGTAGGGAGGGAGAGTGGGATGAAGGGCAAATCCACCTTCCAAGTGAGTGGATTGGATAATGGATTCAAGCCCAGTGTGATTTCATTTCTACATTTGAGACTGAAAAAGGAATAGGAGAGTGGAAATGCAGACCACCCACATTGGAGAGGTCCAAATTCACTCGAGGACATCATTCATGGAAACTTTGGTAAGTGCCTCCAACAACTAACTCTTACCTACAAAAAATTTCAGCAAAAAGAATATCTCTACATATTGATAATATTTAAAAAAATAACTTTTGACGCTTCATATACAGCATATTCCAAAGTATGGCAATTGAGCCCATTTCATCAAATTAAGTACCATCAATCTCTAGATTGTGATGTTCACTCATTCCCATTTTCAAGCAAACATCGTCCAATCACTTGCCTTCCTTAACTTCCAATTCCCCTCTTCTGCATTATCGTTGAGGGTGGATGTACAACAAAAGAAGCAATAAATGAGGGCGTGAAGCCTCGTTTTATTGTTTTAGCATGCAAAGGAAAAATCACTTTTTTCTAAGCACGCATATGTAAACGAGGGTCACAACCTAGAGCTTTAGGACGGTGGATAAGAGGCCAAATTCAGTTGACCATCATGGAATGGACGGTGAGTCATCCCATTCTACATTTTCAAATTCCCAATGAAAAGAGGTCTCAGTCCATGGCATGTGTACCACATGCGCGTGTTCAATGCAAATAATAAAAATTGACCCCTTCTCCTTCTGCGCTATTGGTTGATCGTGGATCAAGCGTGCTGCTTTTAATTTTCTCACGCCATGCCATATTCCAAGTGCTATTGCACCATCATCTTCCAAGAAAAAGAAATGGGTCCAAGAGGTCGACCAGTATGACCATGACTGGAGGAGAGTTGAACTAATGCTGATTGGTTCTTGTGGTCTTTCCTGATATGCGAATGTTAGGCCTATTGAAGCAAATGAAAATGAAATTCTCTTGAATCATATGCAAAACCAAAAGTCTAGATGCTTAAAGAGCCGAGGATATATCAAAGCAGCTTTAATTATATTACTTATTATTTTTTAAACTTCTCTTTCACCTAACATCGACGTGCGTTTCATATCAAATCTGACACCGCATAAAATAAAAATTGATAAAGCACTACGAAGTGCTAAGTTTGAGCAAAGATCATTTCACTTTGCTTGTTTATTTGACCATTGGTATTGGTGCAATCCTCACCTAGCCACCTACTTTAAGTTCAAAGGAAAATACATAATGCAAGAGGATCCGTGTTTGTTTTGAATGTGGAGAAGATTTTCTCTCTTATTTTGCATCCAAATGAGTTGGGTTTGCAAGATCATCTTTCAATTCTTGCAAAGTCGAGTTGACTTCAAAGTTAAGCTCATGGGTCCAATCAATTCGAACTCATCTCTCGACCAAAGTCTCACCACCGTCCAAGCAATCTGCTTGTTGCAAAAATTTAATGTGAAGATCATCAAATGCAAAGTCCCCAATGAAAAGTCATAACAAATAATTGGCAAAAAGCTACTTTTCCTTTCCCTTCAAACTCCTCAACGGAAAGTCACGCTTCCTTCATTGTGAGTAAGATGTCCATGGGCATTGCATTCATTCTTCTCCAAGCACGTCCCCCGTCGTCATTTCATTTTCAAACTGACCGAAAATGATAATCAAACGCCACATAGACCGCACCACCATCAAACAGACCCAAGAAAGGTCTCGCGTCATTCATCGTCTTCATCATCACCATCACCGAGATGACAAGTGGAGCCGGTGTCTGAGGTGGCGTGCACCCATTTGCTCCCCACGGCCAGAGACAAAAATGTGGTGGCTCCCCCACCAAATTCAGACACAACTTTTGAATGGCTCAAAGGGCTACCAGCCAAACACAACCGAACCCAATCCTCCATAATTCGGCCTGCTCCTTGCTCTTTTGCTCTTTTTGCCTCGGTTGCTCCTCCCCATCCCACTTAAATAGAGGTCCTTTTTATTATCTCTTCAATTCCCGAATCTCCTCTCTCTCTCCCTAAATCCTCTCCTTGTGGCTACAAACCCCTCTCTGAATTTTCTTTCCTCCTGTCATTTCCCACTCTTCTTGAATGCCCAGTTATAAAAACCCCTTCTTTGGCTCGACCCTCTTCTCTTCCAGTCTCCCCAGCTCTCCCACTCTGTTCCTCTGTGCCGCCGGCTAATTCCCATTTGATAAAGGACCACCATGGACTGATCAACCCAAGTGGAAAAGCTGCTGTTTTGAGACCTTTTGAATCGGTGAAAAGACCGACCATGAGTCACCCTTCGACCGTGCGTCAAGAACCCCGCGTTCTCTCTGATTTGGTGTCCCAATTGGGTCACTTAGCGCTCAACTCGAACCCCCGCACCTTGAATTCTGAAGGGTACTCCTCGTTTTTGTCTAACTATCTCTACTTTGACGGTTCAATCGGTTTTAAGAGGCCGAAGTTTTGTTCTTCCTTGAGTTTGAGCACCAGAGGCAGTGCTTCGAGCATTCGCCGGCTCCTAAGCGACTTCAATAAGGCTGTTAGGTTCCATTGTGAGAGAATACCAATTGGGTTCGCTTCTGTTCGGGTTGATTCGGGGAACGGTAATGGTGATGGTAGTATTAATAATGGGGAGAACGATAATGGGTTGAGAGATGATGCCTGTGGTGTCTTGGTGGATGATGGGGTACATGTCAATGGCGTTGAGGCTGATACCCCGAAGAAAGTTCTCATTTTAATGAGTGATACGGGTGGTGGCCATCGGGCTTCTGCAGAGGCTATCAAGGCAGCTTTTCACGAAGAATTCGGGGATGATTATCAGGTCAGTTTCGGTGGATTAACTCTTAGGACTTAGTTTCATTATTCAGATTTTGCTTGGTTGCCGAGGGATCATGAACAATGCCTTTGCCTGATCAACTTCTTGTTTGTCCTAAATAAGCGGGTGTAAAGCTAATGCACTCGTCTGGCTCATATTGTCATGACAGGAAAAAGGTTACAACCATGTCAAGTTTATTCCTGTTAATGTTAAATTTAATTCTACTTGCAAAGATTGTCTGATTTTATTTGGATTAAGTTCTTACACGGGAAGTGTTGATATGGCTAATGAATCATGGGAGTTTAGCATATGCATGAGATTCATTCTGTTGAATTATGGTAGTTGCTGAAGCAATGTAAAGTAAGGTTGACATGATTCTAGATTGTTGAGTCTCCAAGTATGAGGTCTAAAATCAACTATAGACTTTGGCTAATGCTCAACAAGGTGGCAGGCACTTCGTATATCTGATGAATACGAAAGAAATAAAGATCCTTTTGTGACAACAAAAGCTGCATGTGGGATTTAAGTCAAAAGTGGACAAAAGTTTTTATGCGTTTCTTCACTCTTCATATCCACAATCTTTTACCGGCTTGCAAATTTGCTGATCAAAATAATTTTTAGGGAAAATGATGTGTGTTGCAAATGGCAGATTAGTTGATCAAATATGTTGTGTTCTAAAGAGTTCTCATTGCAGGTATTTGTTACTGATTTGTGGTCAGACCATACACCTTGGCCATTTAACCAGTTGCCTAGAAGCTATAACTTCTTGGTGAAACACGGGCCCTTGTGGAAGATGACCTATTATGCAAGTGCTCCAAGAATTGTTCATCAATCGAACTTTGCTGCAACTTCGACCTTTATAGCTCGGTGAGCTTCTGTCGTAGGCATGTCCTGCCAATATTCCCCTTCTCAACTTTATCTCGCTTAATCTCTTTAATACGTGCTAACACTTACTCTTGCTGAGTCTTTGGTCCCACTACTACTAGGCATCTGCAGATATTGTTCATACTCAGTGAAAGCCCATATCTAGATGTACTAGGAGTAGAACTAGTAACTATGGCCTTGCAAGTTTTTGCTTTTGTGGAAGTACCTCAATTTTTTGTTGGTGTATTTTCTGCAAAATTCATGTACAGGCACACTGTGATATATAAATGGCATTCATTTAGCAGAATTTATTTTGTCATTGATTCTCCTAGTCCTATTCTTTTGGCTTCATAGAAGTAAGGCATCATGGTTCTCCGATAGCCTCTTCTTGCCAATTTCACCTGAGTTGTTTATGCAAGATGCATTATAAATTGAATTTTAACACTGCATTTTTTAGCAAGAGTAGAAAAGATTTCATCCCAACCAGCACTAGTTTATATGGGTAACTTCACAAGATAATCCATGTTGTATATTTATATTTGAAAGAAAGAGTTTGATCTCCTTTCTTTTCTCATGATACAATCCTCTTCACGCTGAGCCCCTTTTGTCCTCCATACAGTTAGCAGTACTTTCTAGCCGTAGTACAAGTTCCTCTATGGACAGTAGCAGGATAACTCTCCTCATTCCCACTGAAAGTCACAGCCTCGGGGTAATAATAACTCCTACTGTAAGCCATTGGCCAGCCTGTAGGAGTTGCGTCGGACGATGGGAGGATCCTTTCTAATCGATCTATTAATTTTGACCATCCTTCTTTTTGCAATGAGTTACTTCAGCCGATGGTGGAGCTCTTTGCTATCCTTTTAAATCTAACTCTTCAGGTTTGAAGAATTAAAGATGACAAGGTTAATTACTTTTAAAGCATGTCCTGTCAATCAATAGAATCATTTGCTGCCAATTGATTTGAGTATGTGGCTGAATTATGGTAACCAAAGGCAAATCTCCAAATCACTTTGCACAAATGAGGAGCCCTATTTGGCTTGGAATGTGAAGGGAAACCTGTTCAAACTCACTTAAAGAAGAGAAGAAAGATAATCAGATGTGCTTGGTGACCAAGCAGTTATGTTTTACGACAAAGCATTGACGCATAATGTTAGAAGAGTGTTTCTATTGATTTAATTATGTGGTCTTTTGTGGCTATGTCGTGACAATGATGAATACTCATCTTACTCTGTTGCTTATTTGCAGAGAGGTTGCCAAAGGACTAATGAAGTACCAACCTGACATTATTATTAGTGTACATCCTCTTATGCAACACGTTCCGCTTCGTATTCTAAGGGCAAAGGGTCTTCTAAAGAAGATCGTTTTTACCACAGTTGTCACAGATTTAAGCACTTGCCATCCTACATGGTCTGTCAAACGTTGTTGCTCTTGTTAATACAGATTCTCATGGTGGTTCTGATTTGGATTTCTCCATTGCCAGGTTTCATAAGCTTGTGACTAGGTGTTACTGCCCTTCAGTAGAGGTAGCAAAGAGGGCCTCAAAAGCTGGATTGCAGCCTTCACAGATTAAGGTGTATGGCCTTCCTGTGAGACCTTCATTCGTTAAGCCTGTCAGGCCAAAGGTTGGTGACTTGGTTCCACATGTTAACTGCCTTTATCTCCTTCACAGATTTGTGGCATTTTTGGCTGTATCTGTAATTATATTTTGGATCTGGATTGTGTCCTAAAAAATTTATGTTGGCATTTAAATATTTTAGGAACATTCCTTTATGAATGTGCCCCAGCTTTTGTTGACAGTAGCATGGAGTCTTGAACTTTAGTTATATTCTATTTTTTTCTTTTAAACTATGGTTAATCAATTGAAATTGGGTTGAGTACATGCCTTTTCTATTAAACCGCATCACTACACTTTTGATTCCGGTGGAAGATCCATGTGCCTTAAGCTCAATATTTTCATTTTTATCGATAGGATGAACTAAGGAGAGAACTGGGTATGGATGAGGATCTTCCAGCTGTCTTGTTGATGGGAGGAGGAGAAGGAATGGGTCCAATCGAAGCCACTGCTCGTGCACTAGGGGATGCATTGTATGATGAGCATCTTATGAAGCCAATTGGTCAGATCCTCATCATTTGTGGCCGCAACAAAAAGCTCCCCAATAGATTGCTTTCAATTGATTGGAAGATTCCTGTGCAGGTATCTGATGTGTCTATCCTTCAAGTCACTACTAGAGCCCTGATCACATCTGCCTTTGTCAATGTATTGCTTACTGCGTACAATTGAAACGAAAATACTAGCATAGCATATTTTTACCACCATTTTTCATGCTTGTAGCCATAATTCTATCAGGCAAATGAACCTCGCATGCTATGATTATTTTTAACTTTTCAAGTGTAAATTTGAAATGAAGGAAAACTGGTTTTGATTTTCTAATAGCGTCCCTTGGATTTGACATATTTCTATGTCCTTCTGTAAGCTTAATTTTACATTTTTCTTGCCCTCTACCCTTTTTATATGCTACCGGTGGGTCCTTTTCTTCACTTTTAAAATGACTTCATTGCATGCTTAATGCAGAAGGTCAAGTAATAGGATTGTTGGAAATGAAAGAAATGTGAATTAACTGGCATGCTTCTGTTCTTCTGTGCGTTTATGCATTATGTGCTAAAGAAATTGCTTAATTATTCAGGTGAAAGGGTTTGTCACCAAAATGGAGGAATGCATGGGTGCTTGTGATTGCATCATTACAAAGGTAAACCTGTCAGGACCATTGAACGTGTGATTCTCTTATCATATGTTAACTGTCTACTGATAAGTCTCTTTTCAGGCGGGCCCTGGGACCATTGCAGAGGCGATGATTCGAGGTCTTCCTATCATTCTTAATGATTATATAGCAGGGCAGGTAATTCTTGGCTTGAAGTAAAATGTTCTTTTTCCCTATTTAGTTCAGCATCTTTTCGAAGTATCCTCATTTTGGAATCGATTGTGCATCTTCTGGGTGATTTATGTCACACTCAATTGTCCCGTCGAAGGAACCTTACTTCACAGCATAGGATCAGCATTTCTGTATAGACAAATGAATCATCAAAGTGAATGCTGAAACTTTCTTCCAAAAAATCGTTGTTCAGATATAAAGTTAGAAAGTGAATATGTAAGTTTTCTAAATACATGCAAGGATCTCCTGACTTTGTTATGTTGTCCGTGGATATTTGACATGGTTATGAATAAACGACTGGAGGTTGTGAAGTGGCATAGATGCTCATTGGACAGCATGAACTATATAGATAGCATTTAGATGTTATATTTTGTACCTCTTTTCTAGGGCCTCTCTGAGTTGATCACCTTCGAGACAGAAAATTATGCTTTTTATTTTTTCTGTCAGAATAGAAACTATGCTTTACGGAGTTGAATATCAAGTGCTCGAAGAAAGCTATATTCAGAAAATTAGTGCTGCTAAAACCATACTGCTGTGATTTTTATCTGATGACAAAGATGAGAATGTTGTCTGAGTAAAGGAATTACTGAAAAATGAATGTGTGCGCTCTTCCTACTGCCTAGGGAATTGGAAGTAGCTCCGACTGGGAATAGATTGAGAGGGCACGCTTGGTGGTTGTCTTTTGCGAGGGAATGACTGAAAACGCTAATGAACATGGTGGGGCATTGTTGGAGGATCAAATGGACTTGATGATCTGAAGGCTCCTGGTTTTCCATGAAAACCCAGCTTAATCTTCTTCTTTTTTGGGGGGAATCGAAACCTGGCTTATATGTTGCCATTGCAGAATGTGTGAATTTTTTTAAATCCATTTCCCTGTGAGCGTATCTCCATGGCACTTTCTTAATGATTGCTGACTGAATTTTTTTAAATCCACCCAATTTTTACTTGGTTGATGACAGGAAGTGGGAAATGTGCCGTATGTGGTGGAAAACGGATTTGGGAAGTTCTCGAAATCACCAAAAGAGATAGCCAACATCGTCGCAGAATGGTTTGGCCCAAAAGCAGATGAGCTCAAGGCCATGTCACTAAATGCACTGAAGCTGGCTAGGCCTGATGCCGTGTTTAAGATCGTTCATGATCTCGACGAGTTGGTCAAGCAAAGAAGCTTCGTACCTCAGTACAACACGACATAGCTTGATCTCCTGGACCGAGTTCTAAGTGGGATGGTTTGATGGAAAACATGGACGAGAGGCTTTTTGATATTGTAGATTTTTGCCACAATACTGATTCATTGTAACAGTAGTAGAGTCTCATATTCATCGCCGAATCATACGCGGTGTAATCCTTCAGGGAGGAGTGAGTTATCCTCCTACCAATAAAAAGAAAAAAGCATTGGGTACATGCAATAGACAGTGCAGCAAGAACCCAATTGTACTGCCAAGTTAGTTCAATATAGCGGATTCCCATCTTAACTGGAGGCAGATTTCTCACTCAATGCTGAAGAAGAAGCAGGAAAATCTTTCTGTTTTGACTAGGTGAACATTTTAACTTTTATAAGGTTTGTCCTGGTATCAGGCCCTTCATGGTCATCCTACCATGCCTGGAAACAATGGGTTGCAAAGAGGCCAGCCTCTTGGATTTCATGTCTGTCTTTCACCTGAGGAACATATCACAAAATGTCATCATTGAAGGACGCTTCAAGAAAGACCAAATTAGTGAACCGAAATGTAGATTCTAATGATTTCTGAGCATCATCTTTGAATACTGTGCTATTCATTAGGAAAAATAAAGGAAATTGCGTAACTAGGGAAAAAAAAATCCCAAGTTCCATGTTGATATTAGTTCTCACCTTAGACTTAAGGACATTTATTTTTTTTCAAAATAAGTTGATTTTACTTTAGCATTTCAATTCAGTTTCTTGTTTAGATGACCAGATAGAAAAATTAGCATAAAAATATTAGTTTTGTTAAAAACCAGAGGTTTCTAGATTGACCCATATTAACCTAGTCTAGTTGAGGCCAAGTAAAAAACGATCTAATCCAAATTAACCCATTTAACTTATATTGATTTTGATAGCATAATTTTGCTCAAATGTTTCATGATTTTCATTAAGTTATCGGGTTCAAATTTAAATCACCAATTAGCAAATCTATCGTATTATACAATATTTTAATATGCCTGAACAGTAAAGAGGAATCTCAATATTCTTTTTATCAATTCTAGCGAAGAATTTTTAGATTTCCAAAATATTATTCACACCTAGCACGAAGAACGTTGAGAATCTCAAACTTTTCATTATTTATTTAAAAAAAAAACCCAAATAACTAGCTAATGAAATCCCATTTTTTTTTCCCTAAAATAGAAACCTTGGATATTTATATTGAAAAAGATAAATTAGAGAGAGAAAGGAGACGCCGAAGTTGGGCCGAAAAAAGGCCTCAACGATTTCCTCCCATCATCTTCTCCGTTCGGCCCATCAAAATCAGCAAGGCCTGCTCCGACTTCCCTCTCAAGGAAAAAGCCACTGCACGACACAGAGAGGGAGAGAGAGAGAGAGAGAAGAGGAAGAAGAAAGACGAACGAAGATCGGCGGCGAAGATCGAGAGCGAAGCGACCGAGGCCGCCGGCAGCAGCAGCGATGGAGAAGGGGAAAGGCGTGATGGGAGCGGGGCGGCGGTGGGCGGTCGACTTCACCGACAACTCGACCGCCCCGGCCTCCCGCGACGTCCCCGATCCTCTCGGGTTCTCCCGCGCCTCCCTCGATCAGGTAGGCGCACCCCGCAATTGAGCTCTCGCGCGTGTTCCTGATTCGTCCGGTTTGGGCACCGAATTCGGGTGTTTTTCTTTATTCTTTTTCAATCAATTCCGCCCCCATTTTTTTTTTTTTTGGCCTTTTGTTCGCAGGATGATTCTGCAGTCTCCCGACAGAAGAAGGACGCCGAGGCTAATTGGAAAGCTCAGGTACCTCCTCTTTTCCACTTCCGGGACTGCTGTTGCTAGTCTTGTGTGGATCTTCGGATCTTGAAACTGTATGAGAAGGATGTCGTTTTGACCACTATTTCTGGTGTGAGTATTGAGATTCAGTTCCAATGGCTGTGCGTATAGATTTCGGCCCTTCTTTTTCTCAGTTTAGGCATCAGGATATAGAAAAAAGACCATATTTTGTAAATAGAAAGTGGATACAGTTTAGTCTTAGACAAATTAATCAAACAGAAGGTTGGTTTTTTTTTATTATTTTTGGGTTTTCTCGGCATCAGGATATAGAAAAAAAATCATATTTTGGAAATAAAAAGTCGACATAATATAGTCTTACACAAATTAATCAAACAAAAGGTCGGTCTTCATTTTTTTTTTTTTTTTTTTGGGGGGGGGGGGGGTTGTAATTTAATGTGGGGGAGGAGTTTCGATCGAAGGATCGATGAGATAAGCTGTGAATTGTGCTGCTGTGATTTTGTGAACAGAAAGCGTGGGAGGTGGCGCAGGCCCCATTCAAGAATTTGATGATGATGGGGTTCATGATGTGGATGTCTGGAAGCACCGTCCATCTCTTTAGCATTGGTATCACGTTTTCGGCCCTTTGGCAGCCAATAAGCGCTCTTCAGGGAGTTGGAAAGGGTGAGCTTATTACTGACCATGAATGATTCGCTCCTTATCGGTTAGCTCGAAGCATTCTGTTGGGTCTAGATTATGACGTTATTTCTGAATTAATCTTAGACAAGAATACTCCTAATCCAAATGGAAACTAGTGTTAATCCTATGTATTTGTCCTCTTCTTCTTTTTTAGTTTCCATGTATGTGAATCCGGTTAGCACGTGCCAAGTAGATAGCTTGGCATGTGGTTTTTTAATGGCTTGAAGTACTCCTGTTACATTTGCCACTATAATTTATTGTCTTCGTGGAAAGAAGTACTAAATGTGCACAAATCTCGAGTAACAGATTGGGCTAAACATTTGTTTGTTCGCATTGACTCGGGGATGCATTGACTATCAAACATGATTAACTGATGCCTTAACATCTGAATGGCCCAGCAGGATGTGCAAGTAATGAATCTTGCATAACTTCTGCTCAAGTCTTTTCTTTTCTTTTTAGCTTGTGTCAAACTTGTACTGTCTGCTTGAATATGTGTTTGGTATATGGTCAAAACATACAACAATAGCCTTTAAATTGATTTTGTAAGGTTTCAATCGCATGCTAAGTTAGAGATGCGACATCATCACAAAGGTCAACTTCTTGCGAGTTGCTGATGTGGTTTTCTGACTACTAAATGTGTTGCGATTTTATCCTGGCAATGCTACCATCGCTTAATTAAATGGAGCTCTGGATAATATTGTTACGAGACATAATAGTAATCAATGGTAGCAAGTCAGGTGCCTGAGAACATCTGGTGGGGCTCATCTACCCTTACGTCGATATTGTGAAGTGAATTGCCTGTGTAGTCATAAAAATCGAGGAGGGAACCAACCCCCCCCCCTCCTTTTTTCCCTTCTTCTGATTTAGGTGCTTTTATGGGGTTGCAAAGGGTTGCTAGATGGGCATGAATCCAGTAGCAGGTGAATCAGTAGCAATACAAGGTCAAGCTACTAAAAATATGGGTATCAAATTGCCACTTGTGGATATTTATTTGGGGGTTGCTGCTTGAGTACATGAATGGTTTGTGAAACTATTTTGAAAGTGGATTGTTGGATGGACTGTTTGCGGAGGACCTTAATTTTCTCAACTTATTCTGGTTGTTGTATTTTATTTTAGTTGGTTATCATACTCAGGAAAGTTCATTTTTTGTCACTTCGCAGTTTTTGAGCCATACAAGGACAATAAGGTTGAGCTTCTTGTACCAAAGTTACTCTATATAGCCCTTAATCTGGGAGGTTTAGCACTTGGTGTTTGGAAGGTGAGATGCTTACATTAGGGACTTCTTCCGCTGTACCCACAGAAGCATTTCTTGAGGAGGGTCCTTCTTTCTTGGCCCTGCAGATGTGGAGAACAGTAAGATCTGGGGCATGTTTCCTTGTGCTAATTTGTTTCTTCTTTGCAGCTTAATACACTTGGCCTACTTCCTACACATGCATCAGATTGGGTCTCATCCTTACCTCCAGCACAGGTTTGGTTCCACTAATCCTGCACTTGCTTAGGAAATTGTGACTGAAAGTTTCATTTTGGATGAACCTTTGTACTGTATTGTCTTCTCAACAAAAGTGTATTGTTCATAGGAAGTCAGTGGCAGAGACATCGGTATGAATCATAGAAGTTCGAAAATGTTTAGCTTATAATTGATTTCCTTCCTGTAAGGAATTTTGCATAACATTAATTGTTGCGTACCACTGTAGTAGGAATCATAGGATCATAGAGGCAGCCTTAGCTGTAAAACAAGGTGTTGTAGTTTCGGGGAGGTGTTGGGCAAGTTTCTCACATCTGCATTAGCTTACATATGTTTTGTAGGAAGCTGTGTTGCCCAGCCTTTAGATATTTCAATTTTAGAACGTGTCTCATCATACATGCAAGTTATGTCAATTCATGGCATTGCTTCAGTCTACCACAACCTGGCTATACCAAGTAGACACTAGTAGGATATGACTTGGGTTTTTTTCCCCAGAATGTTGGGGTTTGAATACCCTGAAAACTGGCTTTTGCAGACTTAGCTTGTTAATCTACTTATCTATGTTACCGTGAATTTATTGCTCAACATAGATGGCCAAAGGGAATGTTAATTTCCTGCACGATATGCCTTTTCTTTTTGGCCACTACATGGTATTAATCTTTGATGAAGGCTAATGTGAAAAAGGTTTTGCGTAATTTAGGAGGTCGAATACTCAGGTGGGGGCTTTCCTCTACATTAACGCAACGGGGTCTACAATTTCAAGATCGATCTCCAAGTATGAAAGTGCTGGAATGAATTTTTCTCTGTTACCCATTTCGTTATCCTTGGATCCATCGCTGGCAGAGTGGTTCGGTCTTGGTCGATCATCTACCGAGGTCTTGTCAGCATCGCTGTAGTTGTCGAGTAAACTAGTTGGATGGTCACTGATGCTAAATTTAGTTCCCCAGTTAATGCTACTCTTGCATCAAGAAGGCACCATCTGAAAATGATGGTTCATCAACTGTTTCATCTATTATCACTCTTAAGACTGCTTTTTTTGTCAGGATGGTTTAACTCTGTTCGGGCCTTGTGCCATTACTGTAGTTTATCAAGCATCCATCAGATTCTTATTTCCTTATATGACAGATGATTGATCTTATAGTAAGCACGATATATGGGCTAAGCAAAAGCAATTGCCGGTATGTAAGTATGCATTTTGTGAGTGGTTTTAGGCAAAGGGTTCCAATAAGCTCAAATTAGGCCGAGAGTAAATCCCCAATATGATAAATTTTCTGGCATAACTCAAATGAATTTATTGAAGGCTTGGTGCTCTCATAAATCAGTGTGTTGGAATGAAAAAAGATAAAAGAAAAAGTGGGGGACTTTTCTACTTATGTGTGAAAAAGGAAATCTGATTTTAAATGGGTTGAATCATGAAGAATGTTGCAAAATGAGGGAATTTAATGATCCCTCCACTGGTCCTAGTTCGAATAATTGAAATTCTAGCGTTCAAGCGCACGTAACAGAATCCGTAGGAGGAAATTATTAAAAAAGTCCTAAACATATTATATTCGTAAATTCAATTATAAATTTTTTTAATTTTACTAATTTAATGCTAAGATTTTAAATAATTTTTCAATTTAGTTCACTTGATCAATTTTAATCAAAAATTACTGACATGAATACTAATCATTTTACGTGATAGGGCGGTCACTAATATAGACAATTTTTATATATTTTATAAAAAAATCTGAAAAAATCTGATTTTTTTATTCTCTTTCTTCTAATTTCTTTTTATTCCTTTGTTTCTTCAAAGCCTACCAAGGTCTTGCCTAGTGCCTAGTGAGGGCCGGCCGCCACCCTTGTTAGACTTTATAGGAAAAAAAGAAAGGGAATCAAAGAAACATAAAGTAAAAATTAAAAAAAAATATTAAAATTTATAAAAAAAAAGTCCACATCAACGTCGACTTGTCCATGTTCACATCACCGATTTCCGCGCAAAATTGACAAATTACCAAAATGATAATATCTAAGAAAAAGTAATAGACTAAATTAAAAGTTTTATAATGACGTGAATATAATAAATTTATAATTTTTGGTTCCGGTGATTTTTCCTAAATGGAGAAGTGTATTTCTGTTTTTTCTTCAAACTCAAGAAGTGTATTTCGTTACCTTGTCAGATCAGTTTGTCAGAATCCATTGGGCCCCACTCCACTTCATTATTGCCGGCAGCTAAAATAATCCAATCAATCTCTTCAATCTTTCTCATCTACCAAGTACCAACATCATCCTCGGATCGATCGATCGATCGATCGAGCTGTAGCTGTAGCCATGGAGTTCACCCCCAGCGAGCTGATCCAGTTCAACGGCACCGACCCTTCCAAGCCCATCTACGTGGCCATCAAGGGCCGGGTCTTCGACGTCACCGCCGGCAAGTCCTTCTACGGCCCCGGCGGGGCCTACGCCGCGTTCTCCGGCAAGGACGCCAGCCGGGCCCTCGCCAAGATGAGCAAGAACGACGAGGACGTAACCCCTTCCCTCGACGGCCTCTCCGACAAGGAGATGGGCGTCCTCGACGACTGGGAGAAGAAGTTCGAGGCCAAGTACCCGGTTGTCGGCCGCGTCGTCGCCTCCTCTTGAAAGTCCCTTGAAAATCTCTACTCGATGTCAGCTGCTGATGCTCGTTATGTATAATTAGTCTCTTTGTCTTGTCTTGTTGTTACTGGAGTTCCTCGTATGGTATAATAAGGCTGCCGTTGTGTCGTTTAGGTGAATATGATGGATGGATATTTGATATAAATTGTAATGTTTTAAGTAAGATTTGCGCTAGTAAGGAAAATGAAGAAGATGGTTGTGTGGTGGACGGTCTTCTGCACGGGTCTAGTTTTGCCCGCGTTTGGTTGTCTGATTGTGCCCGAGTGCGTTATACTTTCGCCGTATTTCTGTCGGTAGTCGAAGGGATTCTGGGTATCGCATAACTCGAGATGAAAGATTTTGTTGGGTTTCGCAAGAATTGAAGCCCTTTTATGTGGTCTGCGGCTCTGAGACTGTTTGTTGCAATATGTTGTCTGATGCTTGTCTATTGGTAGCAGAATTGGCTGCATCACGTGATAGAGAAGCTATCGAGTACATCGATGAGTTCTTTTGCACCATGCTTGTTCAGGTCTGTGTGATCCGGGGTTTGGCCTTCGCGTGCACAGATGGTAATGAATGTCTCAGGTGCCTATAAGTTTGCTCGAGTATGGTAGGAGTGATCTTCCTTTTGACTACTGTCACTGTCGGTCTGCTATAAAGAATGATTCTATCCATTCAGATGAACTTCGATTGTATTCTTCATCTTCCCTCATCTTCTTTAAATAGCAATGATCGTCCAGCGGTGTTGCCTAGATGTCAGCAGACCATTTATGGTAGGTTCCTTTTTCCTTTTTCAGGGAGACAACAACTCTTAGATGCCCACACGCCTCCAAAGTCAAGTCAGTTAGTCGCTCACCGGCCATTAACCTCATTTTTGCATGTTCTGCCATTATATATAGGAATGGAAAATCCAGAAAAGAGAGGAGCGTGACAGAGATCTCTGAAAGTGTGGGGAAATTTAATAGTTACCCTCACATGCTGGACTACTAATGACAGTTATCTTGATAGAATAGATGTGTGCCACATGCCTGTAAAGGTATTGCTGTGACCAAGCAGTGTTAAGAGCTTAATAAAATCTTTGTCTAGCTAATCTATGTTGCAGATCATTCTCTTATTGAGCTGCAAAAGAGGATTCTCTAACTACACAGCCAGAGTATGAAGTGTGCCTGTCCGAGATTCCTCCCCAAGAACCGGAGAATCCAGACATCCGGTTTCTCAACCAAGATTTCTCTCCGAGATCTAGTGGAGATGATATCTTGTTTTAGCTTAAATTTCGCTAACTCTCAAAAAGTAAATTTGCCATGGCAGGTGCACCTGTGCTTGAGTGTTTCAATCATGGATAGCATGTAAGCTAGATGTCCAATTGGGATTTGATTATGCCTTAGAGTTGGAGTCAATATCTTGATTTGGTTGGATCTGGGACAGCATTTTTTTAATGCTTGAGTTGGTAACCAAAACCGCACCAGATTAGTATTTAAATCTTCAACAGATTCAGTTTTTCAATCTTTTGGAAGAAAGCAATGACATGTCCCACCTTCACAGTATATTCTTGTGATGGATGAGTAAGCAACCTCACCCTTGTATGTACTCTTATAAAGTGTTCACTATTCGTGACTTTACCAAGTAAGGACTGTTTGGAATTGGATTTCTCAGGAGATCTTCCGTGACCTTTATTTAATTTTTACACAGAGCCATAACCTCGTGTCTAAGTTTTGACATTGTCTGCGCGTACATGGGTCCACCTTTACAGATGCTCGATGGCTATTTCTGGCTATTTGTGTTCATTTTCTGTTCTTCCCTTTGCTGCTTTGCACAGATATGCGTCATTTTTCCTGAATATGCGCATCTTTTGAGACAGTCAAGCGGCGAATGTTTCAGTTTTCCTCCTTTGCTAGTGCATATGTGGTGCTATGTTGATGTTGAGATGTGGCGCGCAGGCTTTGGATCGACCATCTTGGTACAGAATCGTCAAGTATCACTACACCGTCATGCCATCTCCAATTTCTTCCTGCAATAAGGCGCATGAACTTCCATCAATTCTGTTGGCCATAGCTGACTTAAAGAAGATACCGCTTATATTTCTCCTTTTTCCAGCCGCTAGTTACACATCCACACTCATTAACTCCACGTTGAGACATCATGATTGGATAGCTTTAATGTTGTCTCGAGCTTTTGGCAATCCAGCATCTCCCGATGAGGACCTTTATCAATACCTTACATACTATAAAGCTTCACAGAGACTCACCATTGCCAAAACACTTGCATTTTCAACAGATTTTGTTTTCCAAATCGGTGTCCATCTGATAGATTATGTTGTAATAGCATATGGCTCCGTTCGTTGACAATGCTCATATGTAAGATTCCCTACGATACATCAGATTCATATGATCAATACAAGTACCATCCAAGGGAGATACGGACATGAGTTCAAAGTTATGAAATGGCAAGAGAAATAAGAGGGCTGAGATCTAAAGTCTCTTTCCAAGAAACTTTTGGAATCTATATAGCCCATAAATTTCATAAAACATAGCACTTTGATGGTTACATGTATTGCCATTGTAGAACCAATTGTCAACACCGAAACAAAAGAAATAAATTTGATCCCTTCTCCCACACAAGGTCATTTATCCATCTTGTAATAGCCCTCTCATTCTTGTACACAACAAACGAGCTTAGCACCTCATGTTCACACACTAGTGTCTCGAATTGGATAGCTTACATAGATTTGTTGCTAACAAACATGCCTGTTATGTTGATTTACATTGGATCTAAGTATCCAAAATGATCCTTTATATGATACATGCAATTACTCTTCTAGAAATGGGTTTTTGGGTGACCAATGTAATGAAATGATCATTCCGTGCGGAAAATTCTAAAATTCATGAATTGATATTCTAGGATTGATCTCTTTAATAACTTTAGTTGGTGATTTTCTTAGCCGTGGGGAAAGGTTCGTGTGCACAAGACGCTTTTGACGTTGTTGTGCGAGAAAAAGCAAAGCCAAAGCAGACCGGTCTCCTCCATCACTGTGGAGATAGTGGAATTTGCAAAGTCGGTCTTGGTCTATCGATCAACCAAAAAAAAAAAACGCAGAGCCTTCTTCTCCCCTCCATTAAGTCATTCCTCAAGGGTTGATTTCTCTCTCTCTCTCTCTCAAATCCACAGCAACTACACGCAGCAGTTCTAATCCAATCCATTTCCTTTTCCAACTCTTCCTATCCATTTCGGATCATTCTTTCTTACATCGTCTCGATCGCCTCCTGCGTTTTTTCCCCTTTTGTCCGCTGTCGAAATTCATTGTCTTGCCGTCGATCCACGCCTCCAAGATACCCTTTTCCTATCCTCTTTCGATTAATCTGCGCGTACCCATCTCGCGAACGACTCCGATTTTTGGATCTCTACCCATGGACCTGTCCTCAGCCAAGCCTCGATGCTCTGTCCCCAAACCCTGCAACCACCTAGCTGATTACAAGCTGAAATACGGTCTGGCGGGCTACGATTCCCTCCAGGACAACTTCGTAACTGGCTCGAATGGGAAGACGATCGTCTGTACGCCCGATAGGAAGATACCCAGATGCTTTTTCTGTGATGGGTATCGCGAAAGGCTCTACCTTTGCTTAGTTTGCTCTTCGATCTCTTGCTTGGATCACACCCTCGTGCACTCCCGATCTGATTGTGGACACGACATAGCTGTCGACGTCAAAAGATCCGAGCTGTACTGTGGGAAATGTCATGATCAGGTCTATGATGCTGATTTTGACACTGCTGTGGTGAGTAAGTATAAGAAGGACCTGATAGTTTACAGAAATCATTTTGAGAGTATTGGGGAGAGATCGAGTAAGAGGAGGAGATTGAGTTCTGCGATAGATTTGGATTTGAAGAAGTGGAAGGAGCTGCCTTGTATAAGAGATCAGAGGGCCAAGTCTTGTTATCCGATTGGGTTGAGAGGATTGAATAATTTGGGGAACACCTGTTTCATGAATTCTGTGTTGCAAGCATTGTTACATGCCCCTCCGTTGAGGAATTACTTCCTTAGCGAAAGGCATAACCGCGAAACTTGCCAGAGGAGATCATTAGATCGATTCTGTTTGCTTTGTAACATTGACATTATCTTCTCGGCCATGTTTTCGGGTGATCGGAGTCCATATAGCCCAGCTCAATTTCTTTACAGGTGTGTACTTGTTATCCGCATGTGATATCCTTTGGATTTAGCTCAATTTTCCAGCTCCTAAAGAATCAGTCTTTGAAGAGAGATCTGCCAGTTGTGTTCATGTGTATGGTTGTGATATCATCACTTGTGCCTCAAATTAGTACTCTTGGTTGTGTCTCATCAGATTAATTGACTTATTCAAGATAAAAGCTGAAAATCAGCAATTTTGATGAAGCATGGATTGTGTGCAGCACTCTGAGTAGATTTAGTTCCCTGATTGAATGAAATGTGGCGGTGCCATTTTGTGGTTGGAGGGGTTTGAATGTAATTAGTTCGACTTTGGTTAAGAAGGATTGATTGTGGTGTTTTGAATGTGTTCTTCCTCATCAGCTCCACAGCTTATGTATAGTGTCTAATTCTTCAAAATATTGATCTAAGCATGACATTGTTTAATGTTTCATGACTGGATCTGTTGTGTTGCAGCTGGTGGCAGCATTCAGCAAATCAAGCTAGTTACACGCAGCAAGATGCTCATGAGTTTTTCATTTCGCTGTTGGATGGTATCCATGAAAAGGAGAACAAACTAAGGGACACGAACAAAGGTATAGTAGCTTTGCACACTCATGCTTGATTGGTCATGCCATCTGTTATTCATCCGTGCACAATGCAGATTCATGCTAGCTGCAGTAGAATTTGGGAGCATCAATACAGAGTGTTAAATTGCAGTCTTTCATGAGGGCAATATAAGAAGTTTCTGATTAATATGCTTTAAATTTGCCTTTGGCTCTGAGCTGGGTGCACGTGTATGTTTGTCAATTCCATATGGACATTGTCTTATGTAAGTGCTTATATACATACGTGGATCCGCAATAATTGGCATGACATTATGGACTGCACATATGAAGTTCTCTGCATATTTTGCGTATTACAAGTGGCAAGCAGAGATCAGATTCACCTAAAGATTGGTCTAATGGTCTGAAGATAAATCAGCAGTGTCATGAAGTGGCCTAGGTATTATCCCTCACGTGCTAACGATACTTTTTTTTTTTCTCAGATGCTGGAGATTGCCCATGTATAGCTCACAGGGTATTTTCTGGACTCTTAAGATCAGATGTCACCTGTCTGACTTGTGGATTCACTTCCACAACCTATGACCCTTTTATGGACATTTCACTTCACTTGGATTCGAGTCATTGTTTATCAACAGAGACAACTAACAAAGGTTCTAAATTGAATGGAAGCACGAGCACATCTACATCAACCCTCATTGGATGTTTGGATCTTTTCACGAAACCGGAAAAGTTGGGATCGGACCAGAAACTACACTGCCAAAATTGTCAAGAAAAGCAAGATTCTTCGAAGCAACTGTCCATTGGGAGGCTCCCTTTGGCATTGTGTCTTCAGGTAAAAAGGTTTGAGCACTCATTCATAAGGAAAACATCAAGGAAAATAGATTGGCATATACAGTTCCCATTCTCTTTGGACATGAGCCCCTACTTGTCCTCCTCGATCATCAGAAAGAGGCTTGGGAATAGAATGATTTCTTTTGATGGCGACGAATCTGATGTCTCAGCTGAATATGAGATTTTTGCTGTTGTTACACATTCTGGCATGCTGGAATCGGGACACTACGTGACTTATCTGCGCTTAAGAAACCAATGGTATAGATGTGACGATGCTTGGATAACTGAGGTCGATGAGGCGACTGTCCGAGCTTCACAATGTTACATGACCTTCTATGTGCAGAAGATGCTGTACCACAAAGCCAATGACGAAATTGGTTGTGCACCAACTTCCTCACGGAGGGATTCACTTATGTCAGTAGTAGGTTACTGCTAGAGAAAGACCATGTTGATGGGTGTTTTCATAGGGTGGTTGTGGAGATTAACACAAACTGCATGTGATGGTTGACAAAAGGACGGACGGACGGAGGTTTATGTAGATCGCCCTTCAATAAAATGATCGAGGTGGACCCAAAATGGGAAAAAGATGCAAGGATAATTTAAGAGCATCCCCTGCTTGGACAGTGATCACCAGATTCATCAGACTCACTATTAAGTGCTTAGTATTCTTTGATGGGATTCATTCATGTATAGTGTCCTCTGTCCTCACTACTAATACACAGCAACATTATGACGAAGTCCACTCTGCTTCCATGTTTCATCTGCTTTCTTTCTGATTATTGATGTCTCCAAGATCTCTCTCTCTCTCTCTCTCTCTCTCGTGCGTGCGCGCTTGCCCATGCACAGACGTTGCGGATACATATCACACGGTTTCTGGCTTCTGCTTCCGAGCCTTCCAACCGGAGGCACAGCATAGCGTCCAAGGATGTGTCGATTTTATTTACCTCAGCAATGAAAACTCCCATTCCGCTTCAGGTCAAACGAAACAACCATTCTAAGCATTCAAATCAGAACATATAGTATCTCGCTTGCTTTTCTCTAGTTCCGGTTTTCTTTGCCAAATTCTTTTAGTGCATTACATACTTATTGCAAACTATACACTTCTTTCTACAAATTTTTCCCAAAATGAGTCGGGGAAACGGCCTTACCGCGCGGGCATGTACCTAATCTACAGACATAGGTAAAAATTCTGGATCTTTGTTCGGTTCAGTTTCCAGAAATCAAGCCTTTGATGGTTTCTCTCTGTTCTTTTCCAGCTTGAAAGGTGAAATAGACTGTGACCAAGAAAGAACAGAGTAATGAATATGAAGTCGTGTTAATACTATGAAAAATCTCAGACTCGTAAATCTATAATAAATTTACCCTAAACTGATTTTTTGACCACCAAAAATTTCAGACCGATACACCTGTGACAAATTTATGTCAAATGATCACAAAAGAATCCTAAACTAATACATTTATGACAAATTTACCCAAAATCAATTTTTTTTACTGTCGAAAATCCCAAACTTATACATTTATGATAAACATACTCTCTATTAAATTGGATTAATACCACCAAAAAAATCATAAAATTGATATAATTATGATAAACGGAGAGTAAAATCTCAAATTAGTACCTAATAAAGTGTTAAATATCATTCAACTCAGCAATTTGATAGTAAAATTTAACAAAAACTAACATAGGGTGGTAAATTTGTCAGAAATAGTACCAGTTTGAGGTAAATTCATCAAAAGTATATTAGTTTGGGACTTTTAGTTGTCAAAAAATTTAGTTTTGGATAAATTTATTATAGAAATACTAATTTGGGATTTTTCATAGTATTAACCATATGAACTATGGATTAACAGATTACATCCTCCATATTGGGCTTCAGGCCCAGCATTTTTCCAACGCCCTAAAGACTGCAATTTGCGTTCTTTTTCGTTGGATTGCTAAGAGAGAGAGAGAGAGAGGGGGAGATTGCGTCTGTAACCAAACACCTGTTGAGGGGGCGTTATTCCGGATTAGGGTTAACTCCTCTTCGCTTTCGCACGGCAGGGTCCCTTTAGGCGCCAAAACTCCGCAGAAGTGCCACTCACCAATCACCCTCCTCCCCCTCCTCTTCCACTGCTTCGTACAGGTGAAAAACCAGGACATCCCTTGTGGAAAGATCCAATCTTTCTCGATACCCTTTACAGAAAAAGTGGTTTTTTTAACAATGCGTGATGCTAGGATCATATCTGTGCAGCGTCGGAGTGTGTCTGTCAAGCGGAATTTTTCGTTTGTTTCCTTTGCTCTCCTTGTTAATTTCGTGACGGTATTCCAATGTAAAATATGAATGTCTTGTGAGATGGGTTGGCGTGGTTCTGACGTGCCCTGAATTCAATGTGATCTCGGAGTAGTATGGCAGTCAACTTCATTGCATTTCCCCGAACCATATGCTTCTGGGCGGAGTTAGTGCGCCTACTTCGATGACGAGATCAGAATAAGATTCTCGTCTTGCGCAAAATGTCGTTGGACATTCTTCTATGGTGTTATTTCCCGAGGCATCTCGGTGTCTAGTATCCATATAAGGCTGCCTTCAAAAGAGCTTAACCCAGAGAGTTTTATTACAGCTAACTCTTTTGCCATAGTCTCCTCCATGCTTGTTTTTAATATCTATGAGTCGATTTAAAATGCACTTGTGCCTCTCTTTGCTTCTGATGAGGTTTCTCATTGTCTATCCAATATCTAGGCAGATAAATGGACAGTCAAATCCCTGTGAGCAATGATCGTTCAAGGACATATTGGACACCTACAATGGAACGGTATTTTATTGATCTTATGATAGAGCACATGCACAGAGGAAACCGGATTGGCCATACTTTTAATAAGCAAGCCTGGACAGACATGCTTGCCGTATTCAATGCTAAATTTGGATCTCAATATGATAAAGATGCTCTCAAACTCCGTTATACAAATCTCTGGAGGCAATTTAACGATGTAAAGAATCTTCTGGGTCAGAATGGATTCTCTTGGGATGAAAGTCGACAGATGGTGATTGCTGATGACTATGTTTGGGATGCTTATCTCAAGGTGAATTACCTCGGCTACATCTTAGTGAGGGTCTATGCCTTGATTTGAAACTTTATTCAAATGATGCAGGTTCACCCAGAAGTGCGCACTTACAAGACAAAATCAGTTCTGAACTTTAATGACTTATGTTTAATTTATGGATATACATCCGCTGATGGAAGATACAGCCGGTCAAGCCATGACGTGGACTTTGATGATGAAATCCAGAGAGTAAATATGGGTTGGTTCTTTTTCACCTCGTGATTATGGTCAATTTACCTCATGCAGCATCCCTCAGTGTGTAGGAGCAACAATGGTTTATGTTGGGATTTACCTTCAGAAGGTGTAAACTGTAATTTAACATTAAAAAAATAAAAAAAACTTTGGATGCCTCAGACTGGTTATTTGTGATGTGGACAAAATCTTTCGGCTCAATGTTAAATACCATATTTTTTTTTTTTTTTTTTTTAGTATGCAGTCGATAGACTAAATTTCAGACACATCATGCTTTTACTAAGCAAATACCTAACATTTCTTGGTGAGGAGATGGCCGTGTCAAAGTGATGTTTATTTTCTCAGAGAAATCTTGTTTCAACTAGTAGAATATGTCAAACTCATACTAAGTTTCTACATCTCAATCTCTAGGAGATGGAGTGGGCAGTCACGTACTATCAAATAATGAACGTCCAAGAACAGACTGGACCCCATCAATGGACCAGTACTTCCTTGAGCTTATGCTGGACCAAGTAGGGAGAGGCAATAAGTCTGGTGATACATTTACCAAGCAGGCATGGACGGACATGCTTCATTTGTTCAATGAAAAATTTGGTCCTCAGTATGGAAAGAGGGTTTTGAGGCATAGATACAAGAAATTATGGAAGTACTACTCCGATGCCACCCTTCTTCTTCAAGAAGATGGATTTTCATGGGATAAAACACGCCAAATGATCACTGCTGATGATGATGTATGGGATGCCCATATCAAGGTATGTGGTCTTCAGATGAGTACAGGGTTCTCTCTCCTTACTTTTACTGTTTCTTGTGTTCCCTTCTTTTTCAAAATAATTGATGTTCATACAATGACTATAGGTGAACCCGCATGCACGGACATATAGGACCAAGGTCCTGCCCAACTATGATGATCTGGTCCTAATTTATGGCAATGCATGTGATAATGGGACTCAGAGTCGACTTGATCAGCAAAAGAACTCTGAAGATGACAACATCAGAAGAAAGTCTGGTAAGACGGATTATCTCTTTCTAATTAGTTTCTCTCATCTCCTAGAGTAATTATGAGGTTTGGTCTTTGGTCCATATGAAGACTCAAGGAGACTCTTGACTTGTTTGTCTCCTTTTACAGCTTGCTTTTTTCTCATATGCCTATTTCAGTTTCTAGTTTCAATTGCCAATATGTTGTGCCTAATCTCATTGATATATGTGTCTGTAGTTCATACATATCAAAATGCTTGAAATATCTGCTTGATTTGTACATGGTTTCTTTTGTAACTAGTAGAATGTCTATATGACCCGTCTTCCTATTTTTTGGTGAAGGGAAAGCTAGGGACAAATCCTGTACTAGTGACCGCACAAGGACATACTGGACACCACCTATGGACCGCTACCTCATTGACCTGCTACTGGACCAGGCTCTCAGAGGAAATAAGCTTGGTCAGACGTTTATAACACAGGCTTGGACCATCATGGTTGCTCATTTTAATGCAAATTTTCAATCTAACTATGAGAAAGATATTCTGAAGAACCGGTACAAATACTTGAGGAAGCAATTCAATGAAATAAGAAATATTCTCAAACAGGATGGCTTTTTATGGGATGAAGCAAGGGAAATGATAACAGCTGATGACCAGTTGTGGGATGCTTATATCAAGGTGAATTTAATGCTCATCATATCAGATTGTCTTTTTCTGTTATGCAGTCTCTTATGTGCATAATTATAGGAACACCCTGATGCTCGATCTTATAGAGTCAGAACAGTCCCGAGCTATCACAAACTGTGTGTGATTTTTGGAGAAGAGAGTTTTGATGGAAGATATAACCATGTCGCTCATAGTACAGATCCCAGCTGTGAAATACCCATCTTGATGACCGGTATGTAATTCTTGGGAATTTGGAGTGTGTTCGCCATTGATGTTCTATTAGTGATGAGAATAACAAATGACTTGCATTTCACTTTATCAAATCAGATTTTCTAAATGATGCCTCTTTTGCTCTTTGTAGGTGACGAGCTTAATGATTTATACTCCCCAAGGAATGAATCTTTACCGGTAGAGTGGACAGAACAAATGGATCGTTATTTTACTGACCTTTTGATAGAGATGGTGCATGGAGGGAATAAGAATGGTTCAACATTGGATGATGTAGCCTGGGTTCAGATGATTACATCTTTCAATAAACGATTTGGACTTCAATGTGGCAGATCTGACTTAGAAAGTCGGTATGTCTTCTTGATGAAGCAGTATGATGAGATCAGCAAACTTCTTAGTCATGGTGGGTTCGCATGGGATGAAATGCAGCAGATGGTAATTGCAGATGGTGAGGTTTGGGAAGCTTTTATGAAGGTAAAGTTCCTTTTATGAGTGTTTTGGATTATTTTTATTTTAATCACTTGCCTTCCTGCTCCAGCATTCAGCCATGATGCAGCTTTGCTTACATCTCTTTCTTGGCAAATCACTTCCCAGTTCTTCGCATGATCTCTTGGTAAAAATCTCAGGAATGTAGCATAGAAGATTGAGAAATATTTGTCTTTTGGCAAAGGATTCTATTCTGGAACTATGGGGAGCATTTCTAACTATTCCCACTCAAAATTAGAATAGCATGTTTAACTTAGGGAAATTGAAATCTTTGTCAGTCCATCCAAAATGAAATATTAACAGAGAAAACTTTGCAGAAATTTATACTTGAGGTATTGAATTAGGGTGCTCCTTTGTGAACCATAATTGTGAGCTACTTAATTGTGAGTTGTGAAATTTTCAGGTTGATCCAGATACTTGTGCATACAGAGATAAAGTTTTATGTTGCTATGACGATTTACGCAAGATTTACTCTAATATGGTGGATGGAAACTTCATCAGTGAGGATTCTGGAACATGTGGTATACACAATGCGCAAAATCTGGAGGGAGATGCTGGATGTACAGATGCTCACTCTCCATCAGTGGATTATCACATTTCTCATCCACTGAGAAAACGACCAGGCACGCCATCCCATGAACCTGGTCCTGTCAGTAAACTGCAGAAAACTGATGAGATGCAGAGAGTTCTCTCAGGCCATGGCATTGAAGGTGCTACTAGGGACAAAATTCCTATTTCTTTGGGTCGGAGCGAGCAGAAGAGCTATACCATTGAAGGTGCTATTAGTGCACTTCAGGAGATACCAGACATAGACGACGATGTCCTGCTGGATGGTTGCGATCTTTTGGAGGACGAGAGAAAAGCCAGGACATTCTTGGCACTTGATGCTCCACTGCGGAAGAAATGGTTGTTAAGAAAGCTGCGGCCATAGTCCTCGCTCTTCAATTTGAGTGTTACGGATGGTTTATGGTGCTGAACTTGAGAGATGAAGGCAGAAATGGTTGAGACTCAAATTCTTCTGGAGGTGAGTTTTGTTAGGAGCAGGATCTGGAATGTTAATAGATAGGAAACTCATCTAACCATTGCCTCCAGTTTGTATAGAATGATGTTAGTCTAGGTTTGGAAGCTTAAGCTTTCTGAAGCTTTGGTTGCTCATGATAATAGGTTTACTGAGATAAGACCAGGCCAGTGGGGTAAAGAAAAACATTTTATTTCACGAAAAATAAATAATTTGAATTTTTTTTCTTTAAAATAATTCTTTTAAGAACGAGGTTGTATGGCACGTAAAATAAAAGAATATTTGCTCTCTGGAAATCTCATCTTGTTTCACATTTGCTAGCGTTGAGCCCGTGCGATGCAAGGAACATGACAATAGACAATAAATCAAGTAATAAATTATGACATTTCTAAATCGAGCAAAATAAAACAATTGGAAATGGAATTTTTTGGATCACATGAACCCATCTTTTTCGCTTATATCATTTTAAACTTTGAAAGAATTAGGCAAACAATTAATTGATCAAACAATCCTTCTAAGATCAACTTTTTTTGAAGATTCTAGAGAACTGAATGTTTAGAGAAGAATGAGATTCCATTAACTCACATCGTCCAAATTGTTAAAAGAAGTTTTAACAAATCCATTAAGTAAGACTATAAATGTCTAGAAAAGTCCACATACTTATTGTATAGTACATAGATTCACTAATTATGGGCCTAGATGACTACAAAATAAATCTGCATCAACTTTTTTATTAAAAAAAAAAAAAAGTAAACTAGTTGTTTGTTACTTAGACCGTCCACAATGCTCGTCATGAGTGAAACATCCGTAAAACCTTTAATTTCGAACTTGCAAGCCAAAAAAATCAATTTTCACATGAAATGTTTCTTTTTACTCTTTTTGAATGATAAATGTTTATATCAATAAAAAGAATCATCCCTTGCACTATGGCCACATATCCGTATTTATTGTTGTGTTTGGTTAAATGAAATCAACTCTGAAATGCGATACATATACGTGACCTAGTAAAATTTGAGAGTGCAACATAATGATAATGTTTAAATTCATTTGGAAATAAATTCCCATGTTCAATTGTTTGAACATTTCGCAACAACATTCGAGGAGATATTAGACTTGAAGAATTTTCATTAGAACCAAATTTTTTTATCTTTTTTTTTTTCAGAATTGACAAAAAATAACAATAGCAAGAGTTAAATTCCTTATATTGTTCAAGGATCGGACATAAAAGAAATAATCTTTGAAAATCGCTAAACACCTCTTATATCAAAAAGAAAAGAGAAGATAAAAGCTATGAAGAAAATTTACTTACCAACTCTCAACCGAAAGTGAAAAAAAATGAAAATGCATGAAAACTTGTGAACTTAAGCCAAAGATTGCAAATGGTTGTGAGAAATTTTTAATGTAGAGGAATACAACAAGTGTGATTTTTAAAACACAATAGTAAGTTCTGTTAATACAAGTGAAATCTATGCTATTTTATAGCGCAATCAGCCTTAGGTCCCATAGTACAGTGATTGTATGTGATGATACAATGCGCTGACGTGATTGTCTTTTTATTTATTTACCAACATAATTATTCTTTTGATCCATTACTGTCATTATTACTCTTTTGATTTGCTGATGCTGACATGATTGCCCTTTTGATTCCTTGCCGCATGATTGTATTTTTTTTCTTTTTAATTTTTTGCACTTATTGGTGTGACCAGTGTTGGGGGAGGCTGCCTTCCAGTTATGCATGTTTCATTCGTCGTCTTTTGAAAAATTTGCGGGAGATAAGATACCATAAGAATAGCCTTCGTTGGTATTCCCGATGTGGTGTGATTGGCTAAAAATATATGTAGGAATAAAATTACACACTGCAAGATATATCTGAAAACTAAAAGGGCCAGAGGATCGAACCCTCCATACCAACAGCGGCAAAAGCCGAGTCCCACTCGTTGAGTTCCTTTCTCTTTTGCTTGTATTTTTGCCCTTTTTTTTCTTGGCAGGGGCCTAATGAAAGATTTTTCAGTTTAAAGTAACTTCTGTCAAGGCCCAAGAACTGACCTTTCTTCACCCTAAATAGCTAAAGATAATATTGCCCGGGTACCGATCGGTATAACTCGACAAGAGAATGTCTAGTACATGATGATAAGAGTTATCCATAAGGGTACCATTACACTTCAGGTCCAGCATAGATTTCCTGCATCAAGTATACGAAGCGTTGAAGCGGGAAAGAACGGGTTTCAAAATCAGGGTCTCGATTTACAATAAGACCGTTTCCTCCTTATGCTTCGGATTCTCTTTTCAGCATCAAAAGCAGTAATAAGAACGAGGTGTCAAGCGACTCTACTGAAAAAGAAATCCTAACAATTCATTAGGTGGAAACACGGAACATCCGCAGTTTACATTATACAAAATTTGACTCCATTCACTAAATTGTGCTCTTTAGTAAATGCGATAAATCCCATGACAGGGCTACACCAGGATTTTCAATGGCAAGCCATTCTTCTTCAAACAAACCACTGCAGAGAAAAAGACCGAACATTTTCCTTGTACATGGACAAGATACGAAACGCGTCAAGTGACAATGCAGTCCTATCTCTACTTCGCTTGGATTCTGCATACCAACTTTGTGACAGAAATTTAGCCCGTCATTAATGGCCAAGCTGTCGTTTTTCAGTCCATCCGTAAATTTCCATTTGATCACGTCCGTCTCCTCCTATCACGCTCTCTCTCTCTACCTCTATCCTTGTCATGATCATCCCTCTCTCTGCTGCCACTCTTCTCACGATCTCTACTTCTTTCACTGTCTAAGTGATGCATCCTACCATCTCTGTCACGGTTAGATGATCTTCGAGGTGGACTAGCGCTGCGACTTCGGCTGCGATGACGTTTTCTGGATGAGTCACGGGAATCATCTCTTCTGTCCTTCCTCTCTGATGAAGATCTCCCTGGAGTTAACGAGGCAGGATAACCTTAGATGGGAACAGAGAAGCAGCTCTTCCAAAATCAAGTAGTTACAATAAACGACAGTTTGCAATAAGTATTTTATGAGAGAGTACTGGACACTTGTTAAGCAACCAATTAACTAAACTTTTACATTCGATTGTCCTAGCGTAATGCACCATCAGTGCCCAGAAAAATTAAATTATTTCAAATAAAGTATATTCAACAAATGCCCCAGGGGAACTCCTTAACAATACCCTCACAAAAATTCTCCAACAGATCAATGACAAGTAAAGTAAGAACATAAAGCAAAGGAGAAGGAAAGCGTGTATGTTAAGGGCTAATTGGCAGTATGACTTACTGTTCCCAGAAACACCATCACTAGAGCCTGATAATCCATATTCCACCTCCAGCCGTTTCCTACGCAAGGCAACTTTCTTCTCAATGTCTTCCACATTCTTGATTCCATGTTCTTCCAGAGATTCACGATACTCTATCAAAGAAGCCTCTAGACGCCTATATTTTTGTCTGTAATAGGAGAAGTCAATCGACCAATACAAAATGGATCAAAGCAAGGTATGTAAAGGTAACAAAGACCTATCAACAGCAATGCACCATAGTACCCAAAACAAATCCACCTACTTTCTTCTCTAGGCATCATACAGCAAATCCTAATCTTATTTGTGGACGCACATCTTCTCCTTGCCAGAGGAAAACATTAATGGTAGTAAAAGAAATTAACTAGAGAAGCTACACTGCTGTCTACAATCAACAGTTATAGAATCCTTAGAGGAAGATTTTTCAAGCAAACATACAAGAACAAGTTCTCCAAAAGAAGATATAAATGCAATTTCAAACCTAGTTAAAGTGAGAGATAACCTTTGCTCTTCACTCATTCCGCTGTCTGACTGAGATGGAATGCTTGAATCAGCTGCCAACTCAATCCCATCAACATCGCCAGGAGCATCCCCAGCATTCTCGCTTCCAGATGATGAATAGCCTAACCCTAGGCCTCTAGAACCTCCTTCCGGTTCATCATCGCTTTCATCATTTTCTCGAGCCCACTTTGAAGATGGCAAAACAGGATCATTTTTCTCTTTCCTCGTGAAGGCTTTCAGCTCAGGCGGTGGAATTGGGATGGTTGAAGCCAATGTAGCAGATTCTTCTCCTTTTGCAGCCACCTCATCCTCCCCATAACGACCCCATCCTGTTAATCCTACAGGCCCAGCATCAACATTATTATCTCTTTGACCACTTGAATATCTCCCAGAGCTCGCACTACTCTGCTTAAATTTCAAGTCCTCATCTAACTCATAGCCCCTCTGTCTCTCTGCCTCTTCCAGACTTAACAACCTTGCAACCATCATTTCTCTACCACCAACAAGAGACAATCCATTATGCCTACAGCGTCTTTCAAGCTCAGCGAGGGGAAGAGACATTAACTCTTGCGTAGCAGCTCCTCTGCCCATTGCTAAAGCAGCATCTTGGTTGACCTTAACTCCGTCACCCGACTCTTCTGAGTTTGCTTTCTTTTCTATTTCAGGTGTGTCACCACATAAAGAGTGAAAAGGGACCACCCCAGAATTACTCGATCGGAGAAAAGTAGCTCGTAATCCATTCACATAAGCATCAGAAAACAGAAACCAGTCTGACCATACTTGCAAAACCTTCAGGACTCGTTCCTGCAGATTTCAAAAAGGAATCACACAGGTAAAACACCTAAAGAAACGCATCAAGAGAATTGGTCAACAATTTCCTCAAAAACAAATTTTAAGCAACCTATCACTATTACCTTAAGGGCCTCGGCAGTGATCCTTCCAGTTATACTTCGATACAAATCATTAAAGCTCTCCATTATGTCAGGCAGTGTCGCTTCAAATTTAGTGCGGTATGCAGAAGCATTTTTCACAGGAGCACTACTATTATGGAGGACATCAGAAACCAGCATAAGCCTTGCAACCTTAGTTGGGATAGGTGTCTCTTTAAGTGTTAAAGATTCTGTTAAAACCTCAACGACCTGCATTCCAACAATCATCATAGGCGAGTCAAAACGTATAATCATAAAATAAACTCCAAAGTAGGTAGGATGCACATCTCACTCCATCTTATGTCATACACAGGTATAAACAGAGGTAAAGTGGTGAGTTGAGAACGACAGGTAGCAAAGGCAACATAAGTAAAATACGGACGTAACAAGTAATATGCTCACAAGCCACCACATGAAATACTAACAGATTATCATTTGAGAAGGTATTCATACTTAAAAGCATTTTTGTAATAAGTAAAGACCTCTGAAGGCACACATTACAACAATGATAAACAGTTAATCCCCATCCCACTAATTAGTTAGAAAGAGAACTAAAGCGAAAAAACAAAAAAAAATTATGAATCACTTAATGGGCATATCACCTCCCCGGCAGCATCAGCATTGTCTAAAGCGAAACCCATTGCTTGCTTTATCAAGTTTCTCTCCAACGTTAATGCACGCAGCATGTCCTCAAATTCATCCCTCTGCGAATCAGTTAGCGTACGTTCTGGCTCTACACGCTGCAAAGAAAAAGAAAATGACAATGAGCAATTTCACATTAAGAATTAATTTTGAATGCCATAATGTGAACATACCCCAAT